>PVIC010000175.1:0-154427 GCA_004025085.1 Thryonomys swinderianus
AGTGACCAATTCTTGAAGTCTTTTTTCTCTTTTGTCAAAGAGCAAGAGTGCATATTCAAAATCTGACCTTGTACCGTTCCTAGTAGAAGTTAGCAGTGTCCTGATTCCAGATAAGAAAGATTAGACGGGTGGTTTATAAACTGATCTTATATGAAAATACATTGTGCTTTATTTTTTCTCAGGATCAAAGTTATAAATAGAAACAGATGATTGTACCATGCAATTAATTACTATTATTTGTACACACTGAAGATGAGTGACTTGCTTTCATAAATTATCCATTTTTCATGATTCATTGAATTTTTCCCAGCTCATGCATAATGAGTTCCCTGATCCCCTATAAAGAGGTAGAGAAATGAAGACAAAGCAAGAATTGAGGGATGTTGGGGGAAATATACTGAATTAGATATTTACATTTTTACACAGCAGGTTTATGAAGAATGTCCCTTGGCAGACTACACAAAAGTAATGCAGCATAATTTGAAAAATAGCAAGCTGGTACCTCTTTATTCCCTTTGACAAATGTAAATGCTATTATTTTACCAGTGGTACCGACTACTCTTTGAGACTGCTTGTTCCATGAATAAAGGGCTGCCTTTAAGACACTCATATGTTCGTCACATGTGTTGCTGTCATCTTTCACACGATCCCAGAAAAAGTCTGTTTTTGCCTGTCACTGATCTTTTTTCTCCCATGCTCTTCAAATAAGCACTTCAAATGGTATTTCTGTTAAGACTGCAGGGCTCTCAAAAAACAACAGTCAACAACAGAGAAAGACACTGTGATTTATAACAGTCTAGGAGTTTATTATATGATCTCATGAAGGGAAGAAAGAAATGCTGTGTATTTTTCTTAAAATACGTGGCAATAGATTCATTAAAATGTGAGGTGTTAGAAACAGTCTGTTTCCACTACAGCATCAGCCATATGGAAGATAAGCATTTGAAGGCCAATGAGTAACACTATCATAAAGTAATCTCACCATATTTATGGGATCAATAAATTCTTATGGTGTCATGATCAGTTCTAATTGATAAAAAGCCAGCAATAAAATAAAAGGCAAAATAAAAATGAGGTTTCTTTCCTCTTGGAAGCACTATTGAATCTATTAGAGACAGAATTTCATTTTTTCTCCAACAATGGGAAAACGTGCAGCGAAGCCAAGACCCTGATTAATGAGAAAAGATCATTTTTCTGTTTTTAAACCATCAGATCTCAGTCTTTCTGTTAACTTGGTATTCATCATCATTTAAAGAAGTGCTCAATTAGAGTTTTCCCTCAAGGCTTCTGACTTAGAATTGCATCTAAAGGGCAGCTCCGATTCATGACCTTACATTTCCCCATTAAAATACATATGAGAACATGATACAGCATGAAAAATTAGAGCAATAACTCAAAGTAGGCCTGCTGGTCAATCTCAGATCGATAATGTTGCATAAATTCCCACTTAGAGTAATGACTATTTAACAAGAATGGGAAGAGAATTTATGCTACAGATCTTTGAAATACCAAATAGGTTTACTAGTAAAGTACACATATGTCTCCTCAACCTGAAAGTATTTCTATTTGAAGCAGTCATATTTGTAGTGATCCCTTTCCATACATCATCACTCCCTTCTTATTCCTGTATATTTTAACAAGAGACCAAACCTCCAGAAATCCAATGGACAGGAAACTGAGAGGAATGACAAGAGCAGATACAGGAAATGCCCCCTAGAACTACCTGGGAATTGTAGTTTTTCCTGTATTTTACGAACCACTAGCTGTGGTAGCGGAATGAGACATACTGCACTCAAGGAGCTGCACTGGAGGAATCCTTCCAGGACACTGAGAAGGAAGGTGAGCACTAGCACACAGGTGTGTTTTTCAACATTATATCTTAGTCCTTTTTAGAAATGGCTTTGTATATAAGACAGAGACTATAAGTGGACATTAGCATGTATATTAATAGCATACATGATCAAAACAGAAAATGCAAATTTGTTTGCAGTCTTTATACCCTGTTGGTTAACAAACAAGTGATCAAATAAACTCACTCTTAATCTTAATAAACAGAAAGGAAAAATAATTCAATGGGAACCTATGATGAAATATAGCAGAAAAATGAAAAGAATGTTACCCTGGAGAATCAGAACAACCAGTCTCTGAAAATTATTTATTGAAAATGGAGGGAAAATAGAAAGCTTGGTGAATTGATTGAATGCAAGAAGATGACCTCTGCGTGATCAAAGAAAGCTGTCATGAGGATATCATAGTGAAATGAAAAAAATATGATGGGATTCAGTGGAAAATGAGATCAACAGGTTTAAGAGGAATAACAGGAAAATCAAAATTGCAATGACAAAGTCTTCACATACAATGAAAAAAGAAACAAATAGTCACTGTTGAAAATTAAGTCACCTCTGTGGAGGGAGAAGTTGAGATGCTGTTCCGAAAGTAAAGGATAAGAGCAGCGATCTGGTTCAGTGGCACCACTGCCTGCCTTGAAATAGAAGGTTATGAGTTTTATGGGGAAAGAATGATCTGTTACAAAATTGGCACCTGAGGAAAAACAGGGGAAAAAAAATCCATTTATCCCTGTACTGAAGATTAAATCCAGAGCCATTACCCTAAGCCAGTGCTTTTTTATTTTTTATTTTGAGACAGGATCTCACTAAGTTGCTAAATTGCCCAGGCTGGGCTCAAATTTGTGATCTTCCTGCCTCAGCTTTCCAGAGGGCTGGGATTACATCCCTCTTTTAACCAATTTATTCTGCAGTATCAGACTGTCACCCCATACTGTGCAGCCTCTAACTTTATTTTAGCACATCTGCATAGTTTAGGACCCCCCAGTCATCGGCAAGTGATTGTGCTCAAACCCCCTGAGCACCTAAGAATTCTGTCCTCAGTTGGTGATGGGTGTTTGGTTTGAGGAAGGCCTTAAAAGTCTAGGCAGTTTTCAAAATTGCTCTGGTATTTGCTTTTCTCCTGGCTCTTTCAACCCACCTTTGAGGCCCTCGACAGCCAGAGGGACTTTGTATTGTAAAAAATGTACTTTTCAGCAAAAAAAGGGAAGAAAACATATAAAAAATCTCCATGTATTCATATTTTAGGTTTTATCAAGATAATAATTGATGAAAATTATCTACCTTCAAGGTGTATAACAGGATATTTTGGTATCTGTATACGTTATGAAATGATTACCAAAGTCAGCCTAACATATCCATTAAGTTGCATGATTTCTTTTTTTGGTAAGAATATTTAAGATCTACTGTATAAAAATTTTAAGTATACAATATATCATCATTATTAACATGACTATTATTTTTGCAGTACTAGGGATTGAACCCAGGGCCTTTGCTGTGAGCTACATCTCCCACCCTTGTTCATTTTTTTATTCTGAAACAGTATCACCCTAAGTGGTCCAGGCTGGGCCAGATTTTGCAATGCTTTTGCTTCAGGCTTCCAGAATGTGGGATTACAGCTATAACAACAAAGCTACCTATACTCACGAAAGAGAACTTTCAAACTACTTCAGAAAGAATGATGGGATTTGTGTTCAAAACACAGGGCAGCATCTTCGCAAGGATTAATGGCAATTAGTGCATTTTAAAAATTTTAAATACAGCCTATAGTTTCTGATTGTACTATGTAATTCCCTTTCCCTTCTAAAAACCCTAAAGCTTCTTATAGCTAGCCAAAGCATGTTTTCAACAATGTCAGATCTCTTTACAGAGATTTTGTTACTCAAAGATGAGTTAGGAAGATTAAAGTATTTTAGATTAAGCACTTTGATAGTCACATTCCCTGACTTAACCAAATTTTTTAACTTAAGGAAAACCTTGAGTCCATTTAACCTGAACCTGTAACCTAATATTTTCTACTCACTCTACAAAGAAAGGAGTCTTTATAGCAACTTGTTTCTGGCTAGTTAGGCAAAGACTGGTTTACCTAGAGATAAAAACAAGATCTGGTCATATGTGGTGACAAACACCTGTAAACCCTGCTCTCTGGGACACTGAGGAGAAGGATCTGTATGTAGAGCCTAACCTGGGGAAGTTATCAAGAGGGTGTCTCTAAATAAAATAAATAAATAAGGAGGGTTGAGGGTGTAGCTCTGTGTAAAGGCCCTAGATTCAACCCCCCCAATATCACCAACTAGACAAAACAGGACAACCCAAAATCTGGTCAAGATCTTGGCACTAAGGGCTGTGGTGTTTTCCCCTGTGGGACAGTAACATTAAAATCACAGTGCCACACTCTTGTAACATCCTGGATCTCTGTTAAAGTTTCAAAGACAGCCTCAGGAGAAATAATCTGATTGGCTAGCCTAGGTTCACACCCCTAGCCAACAGACCAATCAGTGTGAAGTGAGGTGCAATGGGTGAATCAGCCACTGAAGAACAGGGGAGAGAAGGGTTGGATGGATAAGAAGCATGTACTTCAGTAAGACTAACGTTCCTACTTTTTCCTCAGTTGTGCCTATGTCTCCATATCTCTCCCTTATAATTGGTTCCTTCCTTGTGTCTTCAAATGCCCTTTAGTTTTGAAGCCATGTCTCATAACTTTATAATCTTATCCTCTCTTCTTATCTTTTTCCTTCCTTATATCAAAATACTCTAGCAAACCATCTACTCAGCCTCCCAGGTAGCCTATTTATTCCTAAGGAGTGCCCCTTCTTTAACTGTCTGAAACTCTAACTTTTACCAGAATACCACATCGGACACGTGGTCCTTCAATACTTCCCCACAGCAATATCTTCTAAAGTACCTTTTGTGTTCAGGAAAAAAATGATTGAATATAGTACATGAATGCTGTTTATTTGACTTTTGGTGATTTTGGAGCTAATATTTAGTTTCTTTATTTACTTTTGTTTTATAGCTACCTGAAAGCAATGAAGCGTTTAAATATGCTTTCATATTTGCATTCAAGTGAGACACAGAGGATTTATTGCTTCATCACATAGTTCCTGTTAGAATACTTAACCTCTCTGCAGGATGTTCTCCAGAAATTGTAGCAAATTCTTGGAAAGTAGGAACAATGTAATTTTTTTTTTTTTTTTGAGACGGGTCTCGCTTTGTAGTTCAGGCTGGCTCTGAGCTCACTATGTAGCCCAGGCAAGCCTGGAACTCAGCAATCCTCCTGTCTCTGCCTCCCGAGTGCTGGGATTACAGGTGTGAGCCACCATACCCGGCACTGTGGTATGTGGTGCTGATTGCTGGTGGGCGTGAGTCTCCACACCCAGCACTGTATGTGGTTACCGGGATCGAACTCAGGACTTTGCGCTTGCGAGGCAGGCGCCAGAACCACTGAGCTAACCCTCCAGCCCAGGAACAATGTAATTTGAAACATTACTTTGTTTCAAAATCCAGTAGCATCCCAAAACAATGTTTTATTGAGCAAACACTCTATTTTTAAGCTCTAAGTGCCAGGAATTGTGCTAAGTTCTTTAGGTAGAGTGGACACTCCATCTCTAAAACAAGCTTTCGGAATCTGATATATAATTAAGATATCCATTTACTGCTGAGAAAACTGAGGCTCAGTATGTTTAAATAAATTCCCCAAGATCATATACAGCATAAGCCCAACAGTTGGGCTGCATATTAAAAAATGATAGAGAACTAAAAGGAAGACTGTAATGGTATGATTCACATGATAATTTAAAGATCTTTATTTTGTATCATATTTATATTTCAATCTTCAGTCTATAAAATTGTCAATAATTGTATTTATTTTTCCCATTGCGTGCTTGCCAACATAGAATAAAGTTAGCTAGTGTTAGACATGAATAGCATTTCCCTTCAGTTTTCCACTGATTTGTTCTGTCTTTATTATCATTAAGATATTTACATTCATTTAGCAGAACAAATTTAAAAATGTTTAACTCCACCCACGATAAGAGGGTATTGTAATACTTCAGTCTGTCTCATGCTGTAGAAAATCCCGTGAGAACACAACATTAATAACACATTTCTGCCCACTGATTTTCCATCCAGAACAAAGACATCTTGTGTTGTGGTGATTACTGTGTGGAGAGAATCAATGTGAATAATGGTTCAAGCCATGAGTGGCTACATAAAACACACTATAAACAAAATCTAGCCTAAATGAAATGGGCACATCTCAACTCACTTTGCCTGGGAGTCACTAGACTTGTCAATTTTCAGCCAATTATAGCTTATGAAAAATAACTCCCACAATTTTAACTCTCACTGACTTCTTTCACCTTTCTGGAGGCATGGGTTAAATAATCAGAAGAGGGCCATGTGCTGATTGGATGTTAACACAGCCTCATCGTGCCTGGGTTTTCCAATCCCTGTGTCTGTCCCCAAACATGTGGTCAAAACCACTCTGCCTGGGCAAGTTTTGAAGGAAAAAAAAAATGATCCTTAATCTAAGGAGTAAAGAAGAAAGATAAACCCTCTAAACTCTGAGGAAAATAATAGAAAATTCTTAACTGAATGTACAAGTTTCTATTTGGGGTAGGCCTGCTATATCAGTGTGGGGGACATTTACCTTCTCTGGTAGCTGGCCTGAAGAATACTGTTTCCATGGGGCACAGTACACACCTATAATATCAGCACTCCGGGAAGCTGAGGCAGGAGGATTGCTTGGACAAAGTGGCAACACCTCCTCTCGAAATAAAAAAATTTTAAAAAAATTAAAAAAAGATGGGATTTAGCTCAGTGTGAAGGCCCTAGGTTCAATCCCCAGTGTGAAGATTGAATCCTGGCCAAGCAATGTGGACAGAGTAATAAACACCACTTCCAGATGTGGCTGCTTCTTCCCCAGGCCCTTTAATCAGACCCTCTCTCTCTCTCTCTCTCCTCTCTCTCTCTCTCTCTCTCTCCTCTCTCCTCTTATGGATTTGCCACGGATCATCATCCAACAGAGGACTCAAGGCCCAGGGGAACCATTAGCCAGAAGAATCCTGCATCCTCCGGCTGTGGAAAGTCCTGTTGGTCTCAGGTGAATGAAAAAGCCTCAGCTTGTCAGGCCATCACCATTTTAACTGACTCCTATTGTAGAAGTCGATGTTGCTACCAAAGAATGTGGCTTTTGTTTTTCATTTTGTTTACTAACAAGTAAAATGGTACAGAACTGAAGAGATAACAAAAGCGCTTGGATTAAACAATGCATCACTCTCTCAACTCCTGTCTGCAGGAGACCTACTTTCTGACCTAGCTTCTTCTGTATCTTTCATGCTTTCACTGAAATATATATATATTGTAATGTTATTTTTATTTTTATGTTTTATATATTACATTTACTGGCCTACTTTTTATTTTGTAACCAGAAAATAAACTGGCTAATTTTAAAACAAAGCGGGCAGGCCTTTAAAATCAAGTGAGTTTGTGCTGAAGGATAGGTTATTATAATTAATCTAGGTTGATTTCTAGCACAGTGGACTTTAACCCGAATGCAATTTTGATAGATTCTGACTCTGTTCCTATTCTCCTGATGGGTAATGGGGATCTTTTATATTCCCCTTCCCACCTCTCTTGGTCCTCCTTGCATGCAGAATTTACCGAGTATCACGTGTACGTTCATGTGTGTACATGTGTGCGTGTGTGTGAGAAGTGCACGTAGGAAGTGGTACTGGGGAGGGAGACAGGAGGGGCGGCCCAGGCAGGTCGGACAGGCATCACAAAGTGCCAACGAGGCTGTGCTCTGCTACCCCAGAGACCATGGCAGGGTCTCCCACCGCACCCTCCCCGCCCCACGACCTTCCCAGGACCCTGTGAAACGCCTCTCAGCCTCAGCACCGTGTCTGCCGGGGAGACAACAGGGAGACACGTGTTTCGCGCGGCTCACATCGCTTATTGTGTCCCTTGCACTTTCGGACTTGTTTCCTAATGGTCCCGAGGCAAAGCTGTCTGGTTGCACAGATGTTAATTATTCACAGCTACTCTTAATTAGTTGTGTGAGTTATTCATTCTGGAGCCCTGAAAGAGAGCCTCAGGGATCTGGTCCCCGAAGACGACGTCACCCTGAGAAGAGAGCTATTCAGAAGGTCGCTTACAACCCCTCCCCCACGTCTCTCTTCCCTCTTGAACCTGAACACTGGAGTTTAGTCGGGTTCACAAAGGCCGCCCCCCACAGGGACCCAAGCAAAGACATGCTTAGGATGTATGTAATTCTTCAAAGCGCCTTGCACACACACGCCTAGAGCTTCGGTTTGGCTGTCCAGTGAAATGATTCAGCTAAAGATCAAGGGCCATGCTGGAGGGGTCTTGAGGGTTCTGGCCTGGAGCTGATCATTTCCCTTTGACGGTAATTTCCCTTGCTCCTTTGGTTTGTCCATTTCCCTGTATTGTGTATTAAGTTCACTGACTCCCTTCAAGATCATCTAAATAATAAGCCTTTGCTGAGAAGCGCATTGTACACATTAGTGCATTAAATGCTGATCTGCTTGATCATTACTTCCCTAGCACAAAACCCATGCTCCCTTCGATGGATGTGATTGCATAGATGGTCATTTCGACAGAGTTTGCTAAGAAAACACTGCTGATCTAATGTATCTAGAAGCCCACCTTTTTTTTTTAATTTCTTTCACTTTTTTTCTTTTCTCTCTTTCTTTTTAAGTAATTGGTAGAAAAAGCCTCATACTGAAGACTAGTTCTGGGCAAGAATAAATGAAATACTCTAGGTAATAAAGTATATGCAAAGAAAAAGGAAATAACATTGATTAGTGTTCATTTACAAGAACTTCAGAACCTGATTCCTTTTCATGGTCTTGATGGAAGTGTCTGTTAGGGGGAGAAGGAGAATCTGAAATTTTTAAAATTAATTTTCTTAGTCTATATTTGTAGCACATAATGTTTACATTCCCTGTGTGGAATTGGTATGTCTACATAACACACCTTTCTTTTTTTCCCCCCTTCCTCCCCCCATAACCCCTCCCTCCATCTCTTGATACTTCTCTTCTTGATACTTCTCTTCTCCCTACTTCCTAATATCTTTTATTTTTGCTTATATAATTTGTGATATTTAAACTTGTGCTTGATTTATTTCACTGAATTCTGATTTAAGCTGTATAAAATAAACTGTATAGTGAGGTGTTGTATATGTGTGTGTGTGTATACACACAATACAAATGTTGAGATAAATACATACATATAGATATATTTATATAAAAGATATCCATAAGAAAAAAGAATAAGCAAGGAACAAAGCAGTTGGCATAAAGTAATTTCATTTGTGTAAACTTGTTAGTATAATATACACAAAAGTTTACAGTGTATACACATGTGTTTATATATATGTCAGTACCTGGATGATGATTATCCATGTATTTTAGCATTTCCTTTAGGGGAAGTAGTTGATATTAGGGGAAAGGATGGAAGATTTTTATGTTATATTACACCAAGAAATAAAGCATAAACTTAAAGACAAATCAGTGTTTCAAAATTAGCTGAATAATTTTTGTTGCAAAGCATTGTGACAGAGTCATCACAGATAATAAAGAAACTGTAGAGAAAAGTGAATTTTATAATTTTGAGGAAATCTTAGGCAGATGAAACTTTTTGATTATAAGAGTGTTAAACTGTGAACTTGAAGGAAGATTGATTTGCTTGGTTTTTTTTTAAATTTGTTTTGGTTTTGTTTTTTTTCCAGAAAGTTTACAGGTTTTCCCCACTTCTCTCAGGGAGATTCCTTGATATTAAAAGCAGTAAGCCGGTATGATGGTACAAGTCTGTAATCACAGCACTCTGGGAGAGCGAAGGAAGAGAATCACAAGTTCAAACCCAGCCTGGACAACTTAGTGAGATGCTGGCCCAAACTAAAACATTAAAGGGGTGGGGCTGGGGGGTGGGTCTAATGTGAGGCCACTGTGTTTAATTCCTAGTATCAGAGAAAAAAGAGAGATAGTTTAAGAGGAAGTGTGTATGGAGTTTAGAATCAAAGAGAGCTATGCCAAATCCTGCCCCACTACTTACTGTGGCCTCAGAGCAGCATGCTTTGGTTTCTTTCTTGTAAAATAAGGAGCAAAACAAAACTGGAGCATTGTACAACTTTATGAAGGCAATGTGTAGAAAGGGCGTAGCCCATTGGCTAGTGCAAGATAAGCACAGAAAAAAGTTTAGCTATTTGTAGATGTAGTAGACAGGTAGGACATACTATTGTATATATGCCTTCCTGTAGAAGTTTGTCTCTCCTAACTCTATCGAATTAAACCCTAGCCAAGTGACTTCCACCCTGAATCCAAAAGCACCTTAGAAGCTGGCTTGTGACTCAGTGTGTTTCTCCCTGGTCTTTCCCATGACTCCATAAACAGAGAATTTCACAACTTACATCTTGAAGCCAGAATGGGCATGGAACATGAGCTAGCCTACAAGCATGAGGATGTGTGGCAGGAGCAGGGTAGGGGTAGGTGACTGTTGGCATAACCCACTGAGATATGGGTTGTTTGTTACTACAGCTAAACCTAACCTGACTGATATATCCACTTTCCCTCTTGGTTGCTAGACATGGCAGCATAAACTGTAATCCCAGCCCTCTAGGAGGCTGAGACAGAAAGATGGCAAATTCAAGCCTAGCCTGGGCAAGTGAGACTGTGTCTTAAAAAACAAAACAAAACATTAAAAGTGATAGGGGTATGGCTCTCTTCTTTTATATATAGTTCTTCTGACTCCTTCACCTCCCTGTAGCTCCATCCCACTGAGCTTCTGCAGCAAATTAAAAACTTGTGAGGCAATGTGGCTTGTGACAGTATTGTCCGGTCGGGCCGGTTACTGTACCGTTTCCGTTGTCCGACGACCTCAGGAGGGTGAGCGGGGACAGACACGGAGTCACAACTCACGCAGTCCCTGCTGTTTAAGGTGCTTCTTTGTAGTATGGAAGTTACAGGCATTTATATAGGGTGGCTTGGGATGTGATTGGACGAGAGGGTGGGAGCAGTGGTCGCAGTGGGCTATGAATGGGTACAAGGGCGGAAGTAGCATTTAGCAATGTATGATTGGTCTGTGTCATCTGCGTCCTTTGCATCACCTGCTTGCATCACTGTGGCTTCTTAAAGGGCCACTGTATCTATTCCTCCTCCGAGGTTGGGGGAGAGGACAGGAAGGGAGGGAGGGAGAGAGAGGAGAGAGAGAGAGGATAGAGAGAGAAGGGAAGAAGAGGAAGCACATGGAGAAAGGCTTGGCCACATGATAGTTTAGAAGTTACCTCACTCTGGCCCTTACATAGGAACCCCAAACCCAAGACTATGTTAAGACCGTGTCTGCTGCTTCTGCTCCCGCTTCTGCCCCCTCTCCCCTGCAAGAGCCACTTCTTCCACCTTGAGTAAAATCTCCTGTGGGCCTGCTTGGTGTGCAGCGTGGTTATTGGCTGCCATTACAGATCCAACAAAAAGGACTTGGGGGTGTAGCTCAGTGCAAAAGCTTTAGGTTCAATCCCTAGTATCACAAAACAAAAGTTCCTGAGCATGTGTTTTGCTTTGATCAGTCAGTTCCTAGTTGTAAACATCAGACATGTCTCGCCCTAATTAAGCAGAGGAGAATGGAGTTTGCTGCAGGGTGTCTGGTAGCTCACTGCAACTCTGGGTGGCCCCACAATGAAGTTTGGGCCGCACATCAGAGCATTATATTATTTTGTAAGCCTCCTCTGGCGGAGACCGCACAGCTCATAGCCATGAGCTCAGCCTGGGGAGCTTGTCCTACACTTGGCCCTGGTCTGGAACTTTGGACTGAGTCCTCTGCCGTGTCCACCTTTAGAAGCTGGAAGTAGCTGCTGCTGCTTCAGCTGGCTGGATCCCAGCCAGGGCCTGCATCTCACGCTCAGGGCTGTGTCAGAAGCCTGTGCTCAGGCAAAAGGGAGGCTGAGGAAGTGCACTCCTGGCTTCCACCTAGTGGAGATGCAAAAGTGCAGACTAGAACCCCCCTCGGGCCTAAGAAAATTGCTCCTGCTTGAAGAGTGCAGAAAAGAATCGACATAACCACAATGCAAGACTCCTAAGAAATGTACAGCTTGGTGAAGTATAGGGCTGCAGGGTCCAGAACAGTAGCCACTGGCCACATAATTCCATTTTAATGAACACTTCAGTTTCTCCACTTCCCTAACACATTCAAGGGCCTCAACCACCACCCTCACTAGTGGCTAATGTATTGAACTGCACAGTTATGAAGCATTTCTGTCATTGCAGAACACGCTTTTGGACAGCACTGGTAAAGAGAATTGAGTTTGATATTATTCAGAGATAATTGGCCCGAGAGAGCAAACACTGTATGGCTCAGTGAGGGGCCCAGAGTCTTGATTGAGACTCCAGTTTCCAGTAACAATACCACCCCTTTTCGATTAGGCAGATCTTTTCAGTTTTGTCAAAACTTGATTTGCACATCTGTCAAGCACAGGAACACAGAAACTGTAATGGAATAAGTCCCCTTAGGCGGCCCCCAAACAAAACTCCCCTAATTGGCCCCCTGCTGCCACTTGCTCCGGGTAAAGCTCTGATTCACAGAGCAATGTCTTGAGGACGAAGTCTCAGGGGATGGATTTCGCTTCAATCAATGGGCCCTCCAAGATCATCACCTTGACTGGAGCCCATTCTCTTCCAGTCAGACCCCTCCAGCCCATCCCCCCACAGAGGGAAGTTTCTAGATCAGCAGTAGGTAGAGGAAAGGTTTACAGATTGAGCACTCGTAACCTAAAGGTCCAAAATCCAAAATGCTCCAAAAGCTTTATGAGCATCAACATAATGCCACAAGTAGAAAATGAGTTTAGTGTTTAGACTTAGTCCCATCCCTAGTATATCTTATTATTATGTACATGCAAATATTCTGAAAGGTCTCTGGGTAAGAGATATTCCACAATCAACCACATCACCCAACTCTCTCAGTGTGGATTTCAGGCTTCAATGTTGTTTGGCTTGTTGCCCTCTTTTTCAAAATCTGATGCCTGCAGGTGGTGGCTCTGCTCTTCTTTACTAATTCATCTGGTCAGGGGCTCCAGGCTGAGATCTTTGGCACAAACTTGTTTCAGCCATGGAGGTCCAAGGTCCTTTTTCCTTTGACTATCAGTTTTCACCAAGGTCTCTAGATAAGAATAAGAGGCAGTCCTTTCAACTTCAGCTCAAATTCTGTGACACATCCCGAATCCATAGCCAACCTTCCTCTTCCCACCATTTACACCACCACCTACAACCCATTGTTGTCTTTCCCTGGGTCCAGGGATCAAATTAAATAAAATCCATAGAAGTGTTTATTTTGTATCACTATGAGTTTTCCCTGTTCTGAAAACTATTGCTTAGCATAACCTTCCAGCCACTCGGTTGAATCTACATCCCACAGCAGTTTGTCCTTCGCTCAGTTGCCAAAGTGGTCCTTATCAAAGGCAAAAGGCACAGTGCGCTTCTCCTTGACTTCAAAACCTTCTCATAGTTTCCTGTTATCCTTGAAATAAAACCGGAAGTCACTGTACAGCTCCAAAGGCCATACAGGAGTCAGGTGCTGGCTCCTTCCATCTGTTCTGGTGTTAGTCTCCTCAAACACACAGGTGAAATTTGTGCTTCAACGGAAAACATTATCTAGACTCTGGAGGACATTCTCCTGGGCTATTTGATTTGGATTCTACAGATGCTGGTTTGGGACAACTGGAATTTGACAACGCAAAATCATTCTCAGCTCTAGACATGTGAATCTGCTTCTCCCATAGATGTTCAAGGCACCACTTTCCTTCTCACCTATGAAGCTGTGTTTTACCCTTGCTCAAGATTTCAAAAGTTGCTACTTTATATAAATCCATGGTCTGATTTCTCTTTTGAGCAGCTCCCAGATTCTTTCACAGATTAATACATTATTTTAAATTTTTGTTAACATAATTATTGTACATATTCATGCGATAATTCAATACACTATACAGTGTATGCCAGTCTGTAATTAGCAATTACATGGCCTTAAAATTACCTTATGCTTGGAGATGTGAGTGCCTCTCTTCTAATTATTCATAAAATATAAAGGTTTGTTCAGCAGTGTAGTCACCCTACCATGTTACCAAACATTGGAAATTATTGCTTCTAACTATTGTGTTCTCATTGTCCAATCTTCTCCTTTTGTTCTCCCCTGAATTCTTCTCAGCCGCTGCTTGTCACTATTCTATAGAGAGAGGCATCTTTTGACAACTTGCCGATTAATAAATTAAGTAAGCTCCTTAACAAATGTTTCTCTTGCATCTGTATAAGAGTCACACTCTGGATCTTTTTTGAAAAAAGTTATCTTTTCACACTGATACTATTCACTCCCTTCTGTGCAACATTCCAGCCGATTTGCACCTTGGAATCTATGTGCTTGTTTTGATTCAAAATGTTTACCTCAGGGAAGGGACAGAGGCACACAGTGCCAGATTTGGTGATTAAGGCGTGTGAAGACACACAGTAATGTTTTTGTCTGACGTAAACTCCCATAAACACTTCAAATTCATTCAGGGCATTGAGGCAGCCACAAACAGACCCAAAAAGATTTACAGAATTGCTTCAGAAAAGGACAAGCACAATGTGTTGAGATGAGAGGGAATGTTTCAAGGACGATTCATAACAACTCTTTCACTGTAATGATTTTTATATTTTTATCTTTTTATTTTTAATGTAAGTAATTCATCACTTTTTAAAATCACAGCTTGGCAACAGTTGAAACTGAGAAGAGGTAACCCAAAGACTCAAGATACTACTCTACTTTGAAAGCTTTGAACTTTTTCCAAATGAACAGAGTGCAGGCCAATTTCCTTTGCTTGTTTTTAGGACTCTTCCATCAGGTCATAGGAGTTAAAAATTAGTATACTTGGGGACCTGAGGGAATCTTTCAGCCATAGTAATATTAACTTCAGAAGAAACCGCCTGCAAAATTGCCTCTCAGGAAAAAGGGTCTGTTATGGCTTTTGTCTTGATGCTCCCCCAAAGCTTTTGAGAGTGACTGGATCATGGGTATGTAATATTGGATTATTCCATTGATTGGTTTAGCATGGCCTTGGGTGTGGCTGAATGGATTTACTCAAAATGGAAGACCCACCTTAGGTGTAAGTGGTATCAGCTAATAGGCATGTTATTCTGGATGGAATAAGAAGGCATGATCACCATGCCAAGGACTGTTTCTCCTCTGTGGTGCCCCTCTGCCGTGCTGCCCAGCTTGGAGCCAAGTGACTATGGACTGAAATCCCTGCAAACTGTGAGCCAAAATAAACCTTTTCTCCTTTATCTTGTGGTTGTGTGTTACTTTGTCCCAGCCATGAGAAATGAACTAAGACAGGGACCTCAATGGAGCCTCTTCCAAAAAGAAATGATCAGTGGCACAGCTGAGTGAAACCCCACAGGATGGAGTGACTTCAAAGCTCAAGGTCAGGAACCAATGTTTGAACATCAGAATTTGAAGGGTCAACAAGAATGGTGATTCCACATGTGTTCATTGAGACTTTCACGTGCTAAGCATTTTTAGGTGCTGAGGACACCGTGGAAAACAGGAAGAATGTGGGTCCAACCCCAAGGGGCTGACCAAGATGCGAGTGCTGATTCCCAAGGCCCCATAGCACACTGCACAGCTTCAGCCGGGGCGGTCAGAAAGGTTTGCTGGGGGGAAGCCAAGGCTTGGGGATGAGGAATGATGACAGCTAAGGCACTGAGCTCTCTTTACCTCTGCTAGGTACTGAGCTGGGCTCCGCTTGTTCATCCTCACAGTGCATCATTCACTAAGGAGACAAAGATATTCATTCTGTTAGCCATCACACAGGTAGTAAGAAGCAGGTTTGGAGGCTAAATCGAAGCAACCTGGCATGAAGTCCTCATTCCCCCAAGATGCCACGAGGCTCCCAGATGGGGTTCATCAGGCTGGAGGGAGGACGAAGAACACTAGGAAGCTGTGCAGGACTCCAGGTTGGAGTTAAGGGAATGTGACGGAAGTTTCACAAGAGATGCTGGGCAGAGGCGACCACGTGGGTGAAGCTCTGAGAAGGCCAGGTGCTGAGCATGAGGGGAACAAAAGTAAGCCGGAAGGCCAGTGCCATTTAGGATGATTCTGTTTGGTCTTGTTTTGTTTTTGACAGGGTCTTACTAAATTGCCCAGGCTGGCCTTGAACTCATGATCCTTAGTCAGCCTTTCTAGCGTTGGGATTACAGGCATGCCATATTGTGCCTCACTAGAACAGATCTTCTATGTATGTACTCTGTGTCTCAGTGTATGGACATCTTGTGTTCCTGAACATTCTCCACTTGCCCAGGCAAAACAACTATTTTGTAATCTCCAATTTCCTTTGGTCTCTGGTTCCCACCTCTTCTGTCCTTTGTCTCCCTTTCCTGCCTGGTAGCCTCTGGCTGCTCTGGCCTTTGCTTAGCCCAGCTTCTTCCATGGTAGATTATTTGGGAGTTAACAGCACAGGCTCAGAGGTCGAGTGCCACGTGGATTTGAATCTAGGGTGTGTCACTTACTACCTGAGTCTGGGCAAGCGCTTCAGCCTCTTTGCAAACAGCTTTAAGTCTGAGGTTGTGGCAGAATCCGAGCAGGATAATGTATGTGAAGAATTTAGCCAATGAGAAGCATGCACTCAGTGCTTAATAAATCAGGACTATTGGCCAACTTTACCACAGCCTGGCTCTTTCTCAGGCTTCATCCTCATTGTCCTCCTTCCAGGAAAATGATGTTAGACACCATGGGAATTTAGGTTTTTGAGTTTGAAATGCAGGGCATGTTTCTTGGGGTGAGTAACTCACACCCCACCTCACTCAGGGCATAACAATAAAGGGCAAGTTGAGCCATTTCTCCATGAAGTCTCCCTAGGAAAAGAGGTCTCCCGCTTCATCCTTCATAACAAGGCCTTTTATTCCTGACTTTGTACTCTGGGCACACAGGTGCCTCAGAACAAGAGAGCAGGTAGAACAGGACAGAACTTATTTTAATCTTAGTTGGGTAGAAAATATGTGGGGAGATAAAACAGCATTGGCAGATGAGATAGGGAGAGTTTTGATGAGAGAGGAGTTTAGCATTTGGAAAACAGCTGGATGGGGTGGGAGACTGACATCAATTTTCATTTCAAAGTCAAGGCCAGAATTTAATATGCTGTCAAGCCATCTTTCGCTTCCCAGCAAGCATACTGAATAGGACTAGTTGTGTTTCTGGAAAAGGAAGCATATGGTCACGTTCCCACTGAAAGAAACCCAATGGCCAAGACAAATAAACATGTACATTGTATCTGTAAGTAATATGTGAGGACTGCTACTTTTATTCTTTACATGTTTATGATCCTGGAGCAAAATGTACTTTCTACAATTCTGAATTTTTTCCAAATGTTGCAGTCTAAGTGAACTTTTCCTCTTATCTAAGTATTCGTGTTACTTTCATGTGTAAGTTTCACTTCATGGTACACTAGAACTAAATGGAATCCTGGTCCCCACAGTGGCCTCCAGGATGCATCATAAATTCTCTGCTCCAACATTTTCGCATCAATAAAACAAAATGGGAAATGAAGTGATTGTCTTGTTTGTTTCAGTTCTAAGTTCAATTTTACGAGATGTCTTTTGCTTATGTATAAAAACTACATTTGAGGGCCAGAGATTTAGCTCAGCGGTTTCGGCTCCTGCCTAGCAAGTGCAAGGTCTCTGGTTCGATCCCCGGTAACCACATACAACAATACTGGGCATGGTGACTTATGCCCACCAGCACTCAGTACCACATCCCAGAGTGCCAGGCATGATGGCTCATGCCTATAATCCCAGCACTCATGAGCCAGAGGCAGGAGGATTGCTGAGTTCGAGGCTTGCCTGCGCTACATAGTGAGCTCAGGGCCAGCCTGAACTACAAAGCAAGACCCTGTCTCAGAAAAAAAAAAAAAAAATGCCAAAACTACATTTGACTATCATTTGAACCAGAATTGGAAAGTTAGTACCAAGGAAAGCTTTTATGTTATATTCCTTTATTTTAGAAACCAAGGAAAGCTTTTATGTTGTATTCCTTTATTTTAGAGACCAAGAAAATTTCCAACAAATAAGCAATGATAATGTAGCAAAAATTTAAAAAGAGACATAGTTTTAGGGGGTCTGAAGGAATAAGGCATGTCAAACATGCCTTTTTCTTTTTTTTTGAGTAAAAAATTGTCTTGGGCCATATATAAAATATATAAAATAGTTAACATATATAAATAGCAAACCTGCCTTATTCTTATTTTATATTTTTACATTAGTTATAAATTATTTATATTATAACATTAAAAGGGAGGGTATAGGGTGGATACATCTGCTGATGTAACATTAAGAGGAAATCAAAAAAACATCATTGAAAGTGTAGAATTATAGCAATAAGGAAAATTCTACAAAAAAGAAAAAAACGCCGACCACATTTAAACACAGTCACCTTCTGTAGGTGGAATTATGGCTGAATTTTTTTCTCTCTCTCTCTCTGTATTTTTCTATGTGCTAAATATTCCTCTTTATATGCTGTGTGATCCTATCAGGAACATCTTTTTTCTCATCAGAGGTATATACTTTGAACACTTTTCCTTCGGCGTGGGTGATAGATTTCTGTCTGGAGACTCTAACTCCTGTAACAAATGGCAGGAATCTGAAAAACAGCCAGCTGAGCTGGAGATGTAGCCTGTGGTCACCAGGCAGAGCCAAGTACTCTCCACTCAACAGCTATTGAATCCTTAGCCTTGGTATTATCAGAGCCATGCGCCAATGGAAGGAACCAGCCATCCATAAATGATGTTCAAACTATTAAAATTGAATAGATCTCTCTCAGCTAGAAATAGCCCATTGACCCTGTGGGTGGTTAGGTGGCCATACAGGTGTTTCAATGATTTTATTTATGACACAATACTCTTCCATTTCTCCTGAAGAATAAATAGTGCTGTAATGAAGCACCAGTCAGCATTTATTATATATGCACACTGGGCCAAGCTCTGTGCTAATTACTGAGACTGTGAGATGAATAAGACCCAGGTATGCTTACCAAGGACTCACAGCATGCTCTTTGGTGCAAACTCAGAAAAAATTATTGTGCATGTAGGGCAGGGGATGGTGGGAATCAGACACAAAGAATTGTGGGCGCTCAGAAGGGAACCTCAAAGTTAGCAAGAGATACGGGAAGGTGCAGGAACTCTCCCAGAGGAAGCTGATCTTTAGCTGAGCTTGCAGAGGACTTGGGGAAAAGGAAGTAACACCAGGCAGAGGGAGCAAAGTAAACAAAGCCAAGCTGCCAGAGACAATAGGGAGGATGACCCTGCTCATTATGTAGCTTTGCTGCAGCTTACAAGCAGCAGGCAGAGAGCAGTGAGCAGTGAGCAAGAACAAAGAGATGTCAGTTCATGTAGGGACATGTGCTTTCCAGGAGGACAGGTCCACACCAGTAATGGCCACTTAGGGGCTGCAGGCTTATCTGGGACACTACTGGGGTTTTGTAGATGAACTTAAATGGCTTTACCATTTTAAATAACTATCTTTTCAATGTTTGCATAGATACTTATCTACCTTTGGTTTTGCCTCTTGGTCTATAAGGCTACAATGTTTATATTTGGCTTCTTAAGAAAGAGTTTTACACACCCTGGACTAGAGTGCACCCTGAAGGTATTATGGAGCCATAGAAGGCCAGCAGCTTGGGTGGGCTTGGGAAATGGGATTGTATCCAGGGAGACAGCTGCAGAGGCTGTTGAGGTGAGAGACAACAGCATTTGTTTTCAGTAAAGAAAGTGGAACTGGATATCTGGGGAGGCTCTGAGTTCAGGCTTGGATGTGTTAGCCCTGGAATGCTTGTGGAATGTGCTTGGAGAAGGCCCCCAGCTATCGCATCTAGAAGTCTGAAGTGGTTTCCAGAGAGGCCAGGCTGCAAAGCATCAGCAAACAGGTGAGGCATAGAAATACCCGAGGGGATAAGATCATCCAGACTGAAAGTGTGGGAGAGGTGAGGAGGGCAGAGGGCTGAGGGGAGAAACTTGGGGACAACATTTCAAGGGCCAGAAAGGGGTGACGAACTCACAGAGAAGCCAGCAAATGAGCAGG
Source organism: Thryonomys swinderianus (assembly GCA_004025085.1). Taxonomy (NCBI): domain Eukaryota; kingdom Metazoa; phylum Chordata; class Mammalia; order Rodentia; family Thryonomyidae; genus Thryonomys; species Thryonomys swinderianus. The sequence continues at coordinate 19,952 of PVIC010000175.1, forward strand.
CAGAGAGGCAGAAGGAGAACCAAGCGCATTTTAAAGAGCTACAAGACAGAAAGGGATCGACACACATTTTAAAAACAGCAAAGTTTGCAAAGGGTTAAAGACTGAGCAAATGTCTTTTGGATTTAACAATGAGATGACACTGCAAGTTGACAGAATTTCTGTGAAGCCTAAGGGAAAAGGTTGGCTGAAATTTCCCCCTAAAATTTCTTCCTGGGTTCCTAAAGTTACTTGTTGATCTTGAGGTTTATAAAACCAAGAGATTCATTCATTACTATTTGTAAAACGTGTTTGAAGAATACCACAAAAAGCAACCTGGATTAGCAAATGGGTCCAGGGCTTGATTCATTATCTTGGGACTAGTGTCAAATTATTGTCCGAACGTGGTCAACTCCTCATAGAAAGATAATGTGACATATCTAAAGCATCATTTAAAGATACTACTTCAAAACAAAATAAACAGATGGCATAAACAAGAAGGCTAATAAGCAAGTTATGTGCTACCAGCAGTAAATTCCTCGAGAAGGGGGAAATAACCCAAATAATGAATGTAATGATTAAGTAGGTTGCAAAGAATAACCAAAGAAGCACACTGCTAATCAAGGAAGGAGACTGGAAAACAAACAAGTAGGGCAATTTATGAAGAGAATGACTTAGGTTTTTTTTTTTTTGCTTGCCCCAAATCTCATCCAGAAACGAACCCTAAACATTCCTCCTGGGAAACTGCCCCTCACTCGATCCAAGAGAAACAGATGTCATTAGTAGCACCAGGGAGAAATGCCCAGAAACCCTCATCTCCTGGGCTACAGTGATTGGTTCAAGGAGGGGCTTGAGATCCCTGTGAGTCACTAAGAATCACTGGGTTGTTCCATGGCGCGAACTGGAAAATGGCTCTCTCTTACCACCAGGGCAGCTAGGCTGATAGAATAGATTCAAGGCGAGCTGCTCCGGCTGAATGTCCACGCAGTGGCGCTACAGGAGAGGACGGATGGACTGCAGAGGATTTTTCCTAATGGCATCATTTAGGTTACCATCCAGCCGAGCTGAAGTGAGCCTTGGAAATTTCTTTCTTGCTTTTTTTTTTTTTTTTTTTTTTTTTTTTTTTGAGACAGGGTCTCACTTTGTAGTTCAGGTTGGCCCTGAGCTCACTATGTAGCCCAGGCAAGCCTCAAACTCAGCAATCCTCCTGCGTCTGCCTCCTGAGTGCTGGGATTGCACGCATGAGCCACCACGCCCCGTATTGTTGTATGTGATTACCAGGGATCAACTCCCGACCTTGCACTTGCTAGGCAGGCACTGGAACCACTGAGCTGAATCTCTGGCCCGAGCCTTGGAAATTTCAATCACAACAGCCAAAGCAATGTATTCTTCTTCCTTAACCTGGTTTAATTTCAATTTTTGTCAATGTGTAATCAAACTTGTCCAGACAGACAGATTAAACTAGAGATAAATGTAATATACTATAATGAAGTCCAAAACTGTAAACTTTCTATGTTTTCAAAAATATGGTCATTCATTTAATCAAGGGTTGTTTAGTTTAAAGAAACACCAGTGTGCTCAATGTGTTCAAATGATAAGGAAATTGCTGTATCCAGAGTTGCTTGGAATTCTTAAGATCCAAAATCAAGGTCAGGCACCACAGTAGGGAATAAATGGCCTCCGAAAAGTCAGTGGAAATCAAAAGAGCTGCTGTGTCTGTCTCTCTCTGTCCTTCATGGTTCACAGCCCAGCTCTGCTGCTCTATAAGCAACCTTTCTGTACCTGGTACTCAAGAAACTACCCCAGTGTGATTTGCTCTTACTGCAGTACATTGTGACATAAGCTCAGATCTTGAAGGTAGAACTGACCCATCTGCTCAAGCTGTAACTCTAAGTATAAGGAGTGGGGGAATAAGTGAGGATGAATGTGATTGGCCCAATTTAGGACAGGTCTCCACTTTCGACCCAATCAGCTGTGGCCAGAGGACAGTGTTATTAGTCTGGGTGCTCATTCATAGTATCATAGCAGTCATTCTTTCCTAAACTTCCAAATAAGAATATGACAAAGAAATGAGGCACAGCACAGATAAGAGTCTGGGATTTGTGTCTCAAGTTCTAGGCAGGAGAGCTGAGTGGTTTGCAGGAGCTCTGGGACCTACCTTCCACCATGATTAAGCTCTCTGTGTGAACAGCATTTTGGAATGAGATTGTGTCTCTGAAATGCTTTTTACAAAATATTTCAATTTATTCTTGTGAATATTATAGATATGCCAGAATTACAGTCAGTGTGTGAAGTTGCAAAAACACAGCTTTGGCGTTAGATGTAGAGACTTCACATCCCAACAGCTAAGCATCTTCTACCTGAGTGAAGTGAGATACGTTCTCAGAATATCTTTTCTTTGAAGCAGACAGGGATAATAGTATCCAGTTTACACGGCTCACATAGAAATTACCTTGGTCCCACTGCTGACGCGGTGACTTGGGCCCCGGCTACCTGGGAGTGGTGGCCAGGACTAAATGCAGGGCTGTAGGTGTACCTGGCTTCTCCATCCAACCCCAGTGACAAAGGCACAGGCACGTGCACCCCTGACAGTGTGTGCACCCCCAGAGGAGACGTGGCCTGCCCTGCCCTTGTCCACTGTGTCTGCTGTGTCCCATCCACGGAGCTGGGGAGACAGGTGGGAAGACCTGCTCCTGCTCTTCTCCCCTCGCCCCCGTCCTGAAGCAGGCTGCAGCCCCAGCTAGTGCAGGCTCTATCCTGACAATGGGTAAATCTTCAAGACGGCTGTATTAGGCAGGAAGTGGGGCTCCTAGGATGAGTGTGGACATACCCGATAGAGGCCCCACCCAGACTCGCCAGCAAGGTCATGAGTGCGGCAGACCTCAGAGCTGGAGAAAACCTGCCTGGCTCTGTGAGAGGCCTGTCTTGTCTGATATGAAAGCCCATGTTCATATAGACACTGATTTCTTTCTAATACGAGCCGACAGTTCTGTTGGCACATGGGAACCATTGCCATGAAGACAGAGTGAGGGACTTTCGTGGCAGGGTACCCCTCCTTAGCTATGGAGAGGTACATCTGGGTCCACACTGTGGTGGGCTCCTGAGCTGCCATGACAAAGGAACTGTGGGACAAAGGATCCGTGGCACCATCCGTGGAACTGTTAAGTTGAAGCTCTGCCAGAATTGCGTCATGTGTGATTTATACTATACCTGTTTGCCATTGTAATGAGAGTATGCTATCCAAGTCTCCCAAAGGGGACCAAACATATCTTGTCAGACTTTCTGGAGGTCATAAAATGCTTTATTGATGCAGTGGTCCAAGATGCAGTTATGACGCTGCATGGATTTTTAAAGTGAAACAACGTAACTTGCTTTACTCTACATCACTCTGATCCAGAGCCGATTTGTACCTGCTGCCTGACCGAACCACACGCTCTCCTCCCAGAAGGACCTGGCACAGCCAAGGGTCTTGGGACACAGTGGAGTCTTCATGGATCATAATGTTTCCCAGCTGCAAAACCCACATGAGATGAAAGATATGGTCCTCCAGATGTTCTCGGGGTATTATCATAACCAGCAGTGTCAGAGAGCAGGCTGGGAAGATGCATTCCGACTTCGTTAACTTGTTTACAAGGCAAATGATTTCATGTGTCTTGATGATAGATCTTCTAGATGTGGGACCTATTTTCCCATTTGAGAAATTATAACATTCACTATACTTAGGGTAAGTTTCTTGCTTCAGCTGTGCCTTTCAACATCAGTGGTTTAAAGGATCGCTGAAGGTCACGCTATTAGTGAAGTTTGGTTTATTATCAAATCTGAATAGCTGTGGTTTCTCCAGTAAAATGTTTTCTTCCATGGAGCATGAAGCCGTTACTAAAAGAGTGGTGTGATTTTTATTATGTAAATTGTATGCCCTTTTTTGCTTGTTTGATGTTCTGTCTTTTAAATAATTTTCTTATACTTTCTTATAATAATGATACTAGATTTAGATTCTAATGCTAACTGAAAGTTATGTTGGTCTCTCCTGGGGCCTCCCCATTTAATTTATTTTATCTCGATTGTATTTTAAGGACAAAGACAGGCGCTGTCCATCATCTTTAAAGAACTGTGAAACTGCTCTGTTTCCCTTTTTAGTGGATTATTCTACACATTGACAACTTCCTGTCATACTTTATGTTGTAAAATCAAACTATTTGTGGTACAGTATCTCATGGTTCTGTAAATTATAATAAATTATGTCTTGTGACTTACACAAAGGAAAGGAGGAAAGTAAGTAGTAAATAAGGTGCCTTTCTGTGGCACCTGGCCAGTGGCTGTGGCAGTCAGTAGCATTAACTGTTATCATTTCTACTTATCACTTCTACTTAACACTATTGTTACTGTCAAAGCAAGTTTACCCTTAATCTTAAAGAAAAAAACCTGGGCTGGAGATTTAGCTCAGTGGTTCTAGCGCCTGCCTCGAAAGCGCAAGGTCCTGAGTTTGATCCCCATTAGTCACATACAATGCTGGGCGTGGTGACTCACACTCACCAGCAATGGATACCACATACCACAGTGCTGGGCGTGGTGGCTCACACTTGTAATCCCAGCACTCCGGAGGCAGAGACAGGAGGATTGCTGAGTTCGAGGCTTGCCTGGACTACATAGTGAGCTCAGGGCCAGCCGGAACTACAAAGCGAGACCCTGTCTCAAAAACAAACAAACAAAACCTATTATTATAATGGTTCACATGATCATCTCTTGGAAAAAGAAAAACCTAATAAAACCTAAATTCTCCTTAAATACTGGTTCTTTTTTTATCGATTGAATTCTTTATTGGTACACCTTACATACAGCTCACAATCACACTCAACATTGGGGAATTTGTACCAGTATATGACATGAGTTAATTCTCATTTTCACCCGTAGCGCAACCCACCCCACAACCCCCACCCACTATATACACGTGCTTTCTTTTTCTTTTCAAATCTTAATACTGGTTCTTAATCAGCAGAAGTACCTGAGATCTTTTTAAATTCACCAATGCCTGGGTTCTTCTAGGGACAACTGAACCAAATCTCTGAGTCCAGGGCTCTGTCATTTGTACTTTTAAAAATTCCACAGGGAAAGACTAACCAAGAGCAAAAACAAACAAAAAAAAACAGCCCACTATGTTGTTTGTAGAGGGAATGAGTATGAGAATGAAGCAACAAACCCACCAGTAGCTGAAAAAAATACTGCAACAAATTGAATATTCTATAATAAATCAGAGCTAAAATTTTTCTTTCTCTACTCTGCAATTTATGTTTCAAATGTAGACTTGTACACAAATAAGCACAGCCACTATACAGAAGTATGGGTCAGGTTGACTGGGTCAAACTGTAGCCTCTTGTTTTCTGATAACCTCGGTGCTTTTTCCAGTTAATTAGATCATCGGCCAGAGCCAGATGTTGCGGGGGAAGAGCACATTGCCACAGTAACACTTGCTCCCAGGGAGGAAATCTCTTTTCCTAGCTGCTGCTGCCTTTGCGTTTCATTTGTTTCCTGGACTCTCACGCTCCGCACACGTTGGAGCTGCCGACAGACAGGGATGCCATGCCCTCCACAGACTACACCACGGGGGCGCCCTTCTTCTTCCTGCGAGGGCTTGCAGTTCACTGACAACTGGCATGAGATCCACTTCCTTTTGAAGCACTTCATCTACCAAGGACCACAAGTCAAAATCAAGTTACTTGCAAGGAAAGAATTCAAGAGGAAAGAGCTTTATGTCGACCTGGCAGCTCTGTTTAACCCATACAAGGTCAAGGGGAAGAAAGTCCTCACATCGTCACTAATCTGAAGTTTGAGCTATGGAGTAAAGTTAAGGTGCCCTCGCTCAGCAGCTCTCAACTGCAGCTGGAGAGAACGAATATTTTCAGGCTTAGCAGCATATGAATTTCATGGATGAAGACCCTGAGGAAATAAGCAATGAATTAAAAAGATTTTCAGATGAAATATAACATAGCTAGTTTAAGAAGGAAAAAGGAAATTGGTTTCATTTTATTAAAAATAACTGAGAAAGCTGGTCCACCAGAAAAAGACAGAAAGGCAGAAAGATTAGAATAATATATTAAAATGGACTCACAAATGACTCTAAAGTTATTGTATGGAAGAGTGAGAAGGAGAACTGCTGAACAGACAGAGAAGGAGGGCAGAAAACACTGGAATAAAAGGAGCAGACGCTCCACACACATATCATGGTCACAGAGTTCAGTGTCAACAGGGCTTTTGAGTAAGGGGATTTCCGTGCACAGTAACCAACAGAAGGGAGTCAGGCAGATCACACTGTGTGCTCATGTTTTTAAAAGTTCCCACCCTGTAATTTCAGTCCATGCTTCCCATGAAGGATGCAAGACGCAAGACCACTGGCACTAATCATCCCAAGGGAAGTTGGGAATCCAGATGTTTTCATATAAGGATCTCTCAGTTTTTAAATATTGCCAATAAATTCAAATATTCAAAATATACTAAGTTTGTCAACAAAGAAAAGCCAACCGTGTCATCCATGGACTGTCCTGACCAATGAGCCACCATTTTGAGAATTCGAAAATAGTGAATCTAATCTGCACAAGATTTGGACCATTCCAGCACTCGATTTTAATCCCAAGTCCACTGCAAACTAACTGTGGGGCCAGGAGAGATGAGCAACTTTATCTTTCAAAACATTGGTATCTTTCATTTGCACAGATGATGATCACTTTTTATTTCTCTGATGAGGGGATAATTACACATGAACCCAGCCTCAAAGAACGCAGCTTGCAAAGCGGGAGTGTGTTGTACTGAAACAACGCACTGTTGTGTACTGAGACAGTGCACTGTCAAGTCCCCTGACATCAAAGAGAGTCTTTAAAGTCTTCTAAAGCGTAAAAGAATAATTATTAAATTTTTAATCAATTAATGATGAGTAAATAATTATTTGCAGTACTAGAGACTGTACCAGGGGCTTCACATTGAGATACTTCCTTGGTCCTTTCATTTTTTTTATTTTGAGATGAGGTCTTAATGTCACTAAATCACGCACACTGACCTCAGACTTGTGATTCTCCCGCCTCAGCCTCCCAGAGTGCTGGGGTTTTATAATTTTTAACACAGTAGCCTACAAAAACAGCTATAAATTAAAATTTTCAAATCATGCTTTACTGGATAATTGTAAAAAAACATATAAAAGCTCAAAAATGTCATCATATTTGAAAATAAAAATAATGAAACTCACCTGAAACTGGGAACCGGCTAGGACTTAGAGCATCATTTCTCACTTTTCCTTCCCTAGGACTGTCCGCTAAGGAAACGCTTTCATACTTTCTCTCTAACCACTATCCCTCATAAAAATATAACACCAGAGATACACTGTTAGAGGGAAGCAAGTAAATTATAAAAAGCTTAATAGTAAAAAATGCTATATGACAAAGGGAGGGAGCATTAGAAAAACATGTGGATTAGAAATGCCAGCTGTAGGCTTGGTCCCTGTTCATAAAGATCCGCTTAGCTTGGCGGCCAATCCCAGTGAATCAGATACTCCAGCTGCTGTAAAGTGTAAAGGGCACTGTCTACACTGTTCAATTTAGCTACTGTGGATTTAAAATGAGAAAAGAAATGTAAACTATTTACTCCCCTTAGGGTGCTTCCTGACCCTTCTAAGTTGATAACTATCAGTTCTTGCTTACACCTTGTCTATGTAAATGAGTCTGGCGTAGAGACAAATAGGACTAAATGAGTTTTACCCCGCTTGTAACAAAGACTGTTAGAATATAATCCTCTGTTAACTCAGACCCAGCCATCAAAGAATGAGATGGGAGCCGAGGACAATACAGGAAAGAACAGAACCAGGGTCCTGACCGGTCGGGACATTCTGAGCACTTACTTGGTGTGATCTCGCCCCATTGCAATTAGAAATAAAATTATTTTTTACTGGTCTCTCATCTTTCCATGTGTCTTTGTCATTGTTTCTCCCGCGGTAACCTTTTAACAGTACTGTGTCTGTTTTGAGACACTATCTGCCTATATCTGCTTTATATGTAAACAGAGTAAGTCCTCCCCTTTGCCAAACACATTTTCACCCTTCTAGGAGATGATAGATTGGGACTGAGAATGTGCATCTCAAAAACAACCACGCAATGGCCTGAGTGCCATGATCTTTGCCTCTCTCAGTAACTCTTCTTGTACAGTGTGCTGTGCTGCAGAGAGTAGGTGCCCACCAAATGACAGTCTGTAAAGTAAATGTCAGTAGGACCCCTGGGGAGCTGCCGGGCTCTTCCATAGAGCGCTGGGTGGCACAGGTGCCCACACGTGTGATCCGTTCTGTGTCGTGTAGCTTTGCTCTCAGGTCAGACCAGAAACTCCTGGCAGTCTCTCCGGAGAGATCACTTCCCAGGAAGCCACGTTCTCCAGAGAGTGGTAGCTGCATTGCCTTTCTCTCTTCCAACTCACCAAGTCCTTGGGAAATGTCAGGGGAAAAGTTCTCTGTATGTCAGGTAGAAGAATCAATCATTTTTGCTAGTATTTATCTTTAGTCACTGTTTTAGAACGCTGAGGCTCCTATAACAAACTGCCCTGTACCTGATGGCTGATAAACAAAAGAAACTGACTCCTTATAGTTCTGGAGACTGGAACGGCTGACATTAAGGTGCTGGCAGGAGCAGTGTCTGGAGAGTGTCTGCTTCCTGTTTCGTGGAGGGCCGCGTCCTCACGTGGAGAGAGGGACTGGCTCACCTTCTCAAGACCCATTTATAGGGGCACAAGTCACCTTTCCTTGTATACATCACCTTCAGCTCCCGATTTCCATGGAAGGTTATGAGGAGATGCCGAAACCTCAGCCTTCAGCGAGAACCTTATCTGCTTTGCTGTCAACAGTCAACCCAGCACAGTGCAATCTCTAAGGTGTGGAAATGTGGTATCCGTGCCTGGTATTCCAGTTTTTGCAGTGACTTTGATGGCACCACGTTCCTTCCTTCCTGGTCTGCTCCATTTTGTTGGACCGCTGTCCAGACCCTACGAGAACGGATGGCCACAGTCCTCGTAGCCTCGTAGTGGGCTGTTGGTTGCCTAATCCTTGGCAGGCTTCTCAGTAACCAGAGTTGAACTTGCACTGCGTGAGTACATTAGGAAATCCTGCCCCAGGAGGAAATCTCTGCAGATGATGTCAGAACAATTAGATAATAAAAGTCGCAGATTTCCCAGTTATTAACAAGCTCAGGAAAACTAATTAAGAGAGGTGAGTAGATGCTATCGGACTTGCTCAGAGGTGCAATTTTGCCACTGCAGACTCTGCTTAGAGATCTGAGGAGATAACCACGAATTTCCAACTGGTCCACTGGCTGAGACTGAAACTGATCGCAGTGGGTATGCAGAAGGTTCTTGAGCGGTTCCCGCTCCAGGGAGACGTTTGTTCCACTTCACATTTTGTACTTAAGTCTCTTATTTACATCTCACTTGCTTTCAGCAAGATTCACAACACAAGGCTCGAGTGGATTTCATCGCTTAGTTCACTGCCTGGTACACTGCTGTTAGTAAGGGCTTACTGTTACTTTTATTATTATTATTATTAAACAAGAAAATTTTCACTGCCATTGACAACATAAACTATTAATATTCCTTCCAAAGCATATAAACTTTCAGATTAAATTGGTTGAATTTGAACCCAGGCCCTGTTGCTCATTACCACATGGCTTTACACCGGTTACTGGGGATGCATCTGTTTCCCCATCTGTAGAAGAGATGTAATCTCAGTGCCTGACACTGTACAGTTGCCTGGAGATTAAATAAGTTCATGCATATACATTATGTGTTTACCTCAATAGGCTCAGAGAAGACCCTAATTTGTAGCTATTATGCCTACACTTGTTACTTTAATAATTATCAGTGTGTTTCATTGGAAAGGAGTCGTTTTGGGGAAATCTAAAAGTAAAGCGCAACATATATGGTCTGTATTTCTCTTGAAAACTATCAGTTGCCTTTACATGAACAGGCTCAGGGTCCTAGAAACCCAAGGACCAGGATCGAGTTCTGCCTTTCGTTTTGTGGTCTGGCTGTGGCTTCTCTGTCACCAAAGCAGCAGAGGCTAGAGTTGTGGTGGAAAAGAGAAAAGGAAAAGGAGCAAAGTAAAAACTGTTTTTCTGTCCGCCATGTTCCTCTACTGGAGTCTGAGTCCGGTCAGCACCTGCGCGATCCTGTTCCTTTGTATTCCTCATTCCTGTTTCGTCAAATGCTGGCTTTAAAGCAAGGGATGCTCCATACAGAGCCGAGGTGGCTTGTGAGCACACGGGAGTGAAATACCTGAGAAAAGTTTGGTAATTCAAGGTTTATGGCCACTAACGGGTCACCTGGGTTTGGTTTTATTTAGCATTTGGGTTTTTTTGCTTTGTTTTGTTTTGTTTTGTTTTTGAGACAGTATCTCGCTTTGTAGCTCAGGCTGGCCCTGAGCTCACCATGTAGCCCAGGAAGCTTGAGCTCACAGCAGCCCTCTTGCCTCTGCCTCTCGAGTGCTGGGATGACAGGCGTGAGCCACCAGGCCCGGCTACCATTTGTTTTTGCAGTTCTGAATAACTTCAAATAACCAACTTTCCAGATGTGGGGGGAAAACATCGTCAGCTATCTGTCAGGCCTGACTGTTCCTCTAGTCACCTGTGAGCAGACCCACCCCCACTCCAAGTACACACCAGAGCTGCCTGCTTGCTGCCCTTGCGAGAAAATGACTGACTCGGCTTCGGGTCTCCAATCCGGACGATATCCTCCAGCCCTTCTTTTTATATTTTATTTTGAGTCAGCATCTCACTAAACAGCCAAGCTGCCCAAGCTAGGCTTGAACCTGAGATTCCCTTGCCTCAGCCTCCCCTAGTACTTGGATTATGGGTATGTGCTACCTTCCTCAGCTTGCTTTTCTTTTAGTGAGGAAAAAATAAAATGTTCCATGTATAATAATAAAAATGTACTAATATCTGTACCAAAGGCTGGAAATGGAAATTATTATGAACCAGGACTTAACTCTCCTGCCCATCTAACTTCACTCATGGAATGTTCAGCTGATATGCAACCATGGGGCCTGACCAGTTTTTAAAATAGTTTAATTCTCCTATTTTTGGCAAACCTTTCTGTTCTTAACTTTGTCCTTTGTTGTCACAATCACTCCAGCCCCTCGCTTGAGACCTCGCGATTTCATGCGCCGGCAGAGGGTCTTTCGTGCTGCTCCTGTGTTGAGCATCTACAGCGCCACCCAGCGGATGCACGGAGAGCAGCGTGTTCCGCGGAATACAGCCTTCTTGACTCACATTGATGCACGAGATATCTTAGCTCTGGCGACATCCCCTGCTGTTAATGAAACCCATGGTGCCCTGGCTGATCCCTGTTGTCCGACTGAACGGCCCTTTAGAGCAGCCTGGCCTTCACTGACACCTACGCTGGCTGGGAAAGCTCCAAAAGCAGACAGGCCCAGGAAAGAGGGTAACAATGTCTCCACATCAGGAGGGACGGAGCTTCTGAGTATCTGCTTGAAGACACAATTTCGATCCATGCTGCTACTGTGCCTCCTGTTCCTCACTATGTCCACTTCCCACAAAGGGCCCTGGATGAGGAGCACCCATCATCCCGATGCCCACCGCGAACTCCGGACTTTGTCCCCAGCTCCCTCCTGCTCAGCTTCCCACTCCCTGGGCTCGCTGCGGCTCCTGGCTCAGCTCCCCAGGCAGGGAGAGGTCCCTCCCACCCTCGCTCCTACCCAGTGCTGTGTTGCGATGCCTGGTTTGCTGCCAGCTTCATGCACAACAACCCGCAGCACAGGTCACGGCACGCAGTAGGAACTCAAGGCGAGTTAGCTGAACGACTGAACAATTGAATCCACGAGGGTCTCAGGTTGTGTGAACTGCACGCACTGGCACGCTTTAAGACGACCAGGCAGCAGGAATTGCAGGCGTGCCGCTCTGTGGCCGTCGCCAACTCCTTCTGTGTGGTTCCTTCTTCAAAGCGTTAACTGTCTGCGGGAACTTCAGGCCTGGGCAGTGGAAAGCCGAAGTACCTGAAGTTCCCACACATCACCCGGAAGCGCAGCTCCATTTCCACTGAGTGGCATGGCGTCTGAGGCACAGTTTGTGTATCCCCCTCACAGTCAAGGCTCCCCATGGGGCCAGATCTGAGCTTGCTTCCTGCCTGAGGTTTTTGCTCCCTCTCCTGACCTCCTGACCCGACTCCTCGTGCAGTTTTCCGCGGGAGGACGCAGTTCCAACTCTACGTCTGCCGTGGAGAAGTCCGTGTGAGGAAATTCGTTCACGGAGGTAGCGGAGCATCGGTCTCCTTTCAGGCTACCTGGCGAGATGGTTTGGCTTCCTTCCTTTTAGGGACAGTTCAGCTCTGAGACTATCGAGCCCTTCATGTGACGCCCCAGAGAAAGTGACAGCTCTGGAGTTCCCTGAGGACTCTTCAGGTGCACTTTGTGAACTGATTCTCTGGTTTTTCCCAGGCACCAAAATAGACGAGTTATTTTGAAAGGTCAATAACAGAGACTTAATCGAGGAAATCATCGATTTCCCCATTAATATTTTAACCTGCTTGAAAGATAAGGAAGTAAAAGCTAATCTTGTTTTTAAAATACTCCCCGAAAAGAAACACTCCTCAGACATGAACACATCTGACGATAAAAATCATAGAGGGGCTTCTCCTACCTCAGCGTTTGGGACGCTGGGGCTGGCTGGCTCCAGGTGGGTGAGGGGCTCTCCTGTGTCCCTAGGAAACTTTGTGGGGCTTCCGGCCCCCACCGACCACACTTCCACTTGTCCAGTTGTGACACCAAAATTATCCCCCTGCCCTGCCAAGTGTCTCCTGGGAACAAAATTCTTCCTGATTGGAGCTGTTGATACCCAGGATATCCCAGGGAAATTTTGGCCAGAGGTTTGAGGGATGGGGGTGGTGGTGGAAATTCTTATTTGTTACTTTTTACTTATTGTAAAGGGTAAAAGATGCCATGTGGATTATAAATAGGGCCCTTTAGAAACTGGTACCCAAGTGACTAGTTCAAATCTATCCCCAGGCCTCACTATGTGATGTTTTAAAATGTGTCAGGCTATTCCTTGAATAAGCAAAAAATTATCTGGAGCCCAGTGAATCAGTGGAACCACTGAGGAACCATATTTCTCCCTAACACGTGGACGTTTTCTTCTCTTGCTGACCCACCCACCCCCACAGGTCTAAACATCTGTTTGGAGTCCTCAGAAACTTGCAAAGATGAAGATCAAAAATAAGAAGAAAATAAACACGTTTCTTCCACCATCTGTTTCTTAACAGTCTCTCACTTCAAATTATTGCATTTGTGGAGAAAGACAGAAATTTCAAGTCTTTGGAACTCCTAAAGGAGCCAGAAAAGGGCCCTTTGTGGATATCTTTAAAGGGTGTGAGGATTAAAATAAATCTTTAAAAAATCCCATTCAAAGCATGCATTATAGTCTCCTGGTGATATATATGTTTCAGTGATACAGTCTGGCTGCAAAATAGTCTGTTACATCCGGCCTTTGGCATACTTAGATAAAAATCTCTTAGTTAAAAGTGTAGGATCCCCAAACTAATCTGTGGATGTGTTATAAAAAAATGTCAAGAATCAACTTGAAAAACACATAGTCTTTCCTTATTTTATTTTGGTAAGTTTAGTGGCATAACAAATAAACCAGGTCATCCTGTTTAGAACCATCAAACATTGAGGAGAAAGTTTTGCCCCTCTTTTTGGCAATCCATGGTCTTCACCATAAGCTACAACCCCAGTTCCCCTTTTAAAAAAACTGTGACTAAGTTACTAAATATCCAGACTGTGCTCAAAATTATTTTTCTCCTGCCTCAGCCCACCGTGGCTTAAAGAGTTACTGTTTTCTATGTAGGCTTTCTTTTGATCAACACACAAACATTTTTCTCTACCTTTTCTCATCTTTGGTGGAAGTGAATGTCTGTCTTTCCTTGCTGAATTATTAGTCTCTCAAATGGGGAAAAATACCTAGTTGCTATATTAGTATATATTTTGTCTAAAGTTTTTGTAGGGTCAGTTTATCCACCCCCATAACATGCATGCTCTAAAATTGTATGTCTTGGTTATAGTTAAGCCATCATGAAATTCTTTCGTGTTCCTATGATTGACCATCTTGTGTGTTAACTCTTGAATCCTCTTTAGTGCTTGGCTATGTCCATTTTAGGCTCTGCTTCTTGGATTCTGTTCTTCATGGTTAAATAGTTAAATATCCACTCTACTTTGTTCTTACCATACACGGCAAATGTTTGGCTTGCTTCTAATATACTTCATTATCAGCTCCATCTAGAAACTGGCAAGGCCAGCAGCCAAGTGAGCTGCCTGGTGGTCTTAATTGTTGACTTGCTGGATAAGGTTTCATGCGCTTTAAATTCCAAATTCTAGCCATTATTTTATAGTCTAGTGGGGGAGAGAGACATTAAGCCATGAATCGCACGAATGACTGTGAAATCACCAGCTGAGCAGAGCAGGTTCCTCAGCCCAGCACCCGCAGTGTTTCAACTGGACAAGCCCATGTATCAAAGAGCTTTCCTGTGCATTGCCACATATGTCAGTGTCTCTGGCCTCTGCTCCCTTGGTAACGGCAGTAACCACTGCACTCCTATCCCCAGCTATGATCATCAAAATGCTCCCAGACTTTGCCCCATGTTCCAAGAGCAGAAGTCGAGACCCCATGAGACCCAAGAAAGAGGCAAGAGGAGAGAGAGACTCATGATAGCCTCTGAATGTATAGTCAGATGCTCTGACAGTGTGAGCCACCCGGAAAAGGTTCCTTGAGGCTCTGTTCTGAAATCCCAGTGTTAGGAGTAGAAACAGAGAAAGCACAGCATTTTATGAATTCTTTCAAGAAGTACTTAGTGGCTCCCTGCTATGTGATAATTCTGGCCTAGGTGGTGATGATATAGTAAGTCAAAAGGCCCCCCCTCCTTCTACAGTGTGCAGTGGAGGAAGGGAAGACAGTAAAAAAGCCGAGTAAAAAAGCCAAAGCGTGTAAAGGGCTGTTCGACTGGGGTGGGCAGATTTGAAGAGTGGTGATCAGTCGCTAGTCTTCTCTTGCTCTTCTTCTGCATGTTGAAATTCAACACACAAAAGATCTGACCTTCGTGTTGGTCCCTGCATAACGAGACAGCAGCAGGCAGGCAGCAGCTCAGGAGGAATAAATTCCAGCCAGGGAGGCATGGCAGCACGTATGTACGTTACCATAGGGGAGTATTTAAGAATCTCCACTACCAAAGCTCCTTGCCATGCATTCGGGATCCTGACTGTAGGATTAAAAACTAAAAGCCAGAGCTCAGTGGCTAAGCAGTTGCTTTAGTGTTATCCATTACTATTATCCATTTAGGTGAAACACACTTGAACTTGTATCACTATTGATGCAGCAGAAATCAAAGATACATTGTTAAGGGAGCTGGCATTGCTGTATTTTTTAAAGCAGCGCATCCCCTGTAGAGTGAGTGATCTAGAGATGCATTCGTTGGCTATATCCATTTTGTAGCTAAAAGAAAAAAACCCTTATGTCATGGGTTATAAATCTGGACCTCTTTCCTGAAGATCAAATTTACAAGACAGATAAACAGCAAGCGATTTCTGTTAATAGAGTCTACAAGATTGCTTTATAATGAGGTAGGCAATTGGGAAGATCATTTAAAAAGAAGCAGTGTGGCAAGCTCATCCAGGGGCTGTGTTTTCTAATAAAGAGGTTGCTTATGATGACATACAATATTTAGTAGAGTGCGTTCTCCATGTTTATTTTTCCCAAAATGATAGTCGCTTCCAAATGCTGGTTCCTCACACTCATCCTTATAATTCAGCAAGGACTCTGATGTCAAGAATACCACAGACTTCTTAGCTAGAAGCTCTCTTAACACATAAAGAAAGAAACTGAAGCTCAGAAATGTCAAAATGAGCAACCCAACACCATAGAAGAGTTCGCAGCATTGCTAAGACCAGCAGTGCGTCCTTTTCCGGTCATACTGGTTGGTAACTTTCCTGTGAGCACTCACACCTCCATTTTGCATAGATAGTGCACAGAAGGACACACATGGATGGAAACTGCACTTTGTGCGCGTCTCATCACTTGAAACCAAAGCTTCTCACCTGACCAGATTTTATCCCCACCCCAGGGGACATTTGACGGTATACGCAGTCATTTTTGGTTGTTGTAACTTGTGAGAAGGTATCAATACATCTAATCAGTAGAGGACAAAGATGGTGCTAATATCCCACCCTGCACAGAGCAGCCCCACAGTGAATGCTTATCCGGCACAAAGGTAAATAGTGCTGCATTTGCAAACTGCACCTGGGCTTCAGCATTACTCAGGTTAGTGGGAGCTGGGGGCTTTCCTGGCCTGTTATTGTCCCCGCTCCTGGCAGTTTGTCTTGGCTACTGGTGATATTCAATGTATTCTCATTATGTAACTGTCAGATCTAATTTAATTGTAAGCCCCAGTAAAAGATGACAATTCCTTTTAAAAAGTGGTGTGAAGAAACGCAGCTGAGCCAGGCCTTATGATGGATGCCTATAATCCCAGCTACGGCCTCGGCTACAGTGAGACTCAATCTCAACAGAAAGTAACAAAGGAACATTGAGCAAAACTTTGAGAAGCCAGTTATTATCTTCCATGGTAACTGCAAGACTTTAAAAGTAGTGACTCTGTCCTTTTGGGCGGCATAGATATGGCATTGAGGAATCTTGCGGGAGGGATCAAGGCACACTTCCTTCCAAAAAAATGCCAGTGTAACAGATGTGTCAAACACTAGCCCCGTGGACTCCTTTCAGTACTAGAGAAATAAAGAGTCTTGGCCTAGAAGGGAGCATAGCATTCTCTGCCTTCTTCTTTGGATAGTGTAGCAAACTGCTCATTTAATATTTGCTCTCATTTTTTTGCAGGGAAAATCAGTTTCTATTTTGAGTATTTTAAATGAAATAATTAAAATATTGGAAATGTCCTGGTAGTCATCTACTAAACTGAACAAATAATATGTAGAGTATCATAGAATGGTTTAAAGAAGTCAACTAGAACCAATCCATCCATTTAGATAAATTTTTACAGAGCTGTCACAGGCTGTACAGCATGGTATCTTACACATGGCATGATACTGTGTATTTATTTTTAAAAACACAGATAAGGTAAAACATGTTCTGTTTGTGAACATTTATATTTATGCAGAAATTTGGAAGGATTCATACAAAATTCATAATACAGCTATTTCTGGAGAGTTGGAGATAAAAATAAAATTGGGAGTAAGAGACAAAGCAAAGTTCAGCTTTTCTGTAAAGTTTTATTTTGTTGATTAAAAACAAAGGACAATAGGCATTCCTGAGCAGTAGCTGTAGGGGTGTTTGCTAGTATATCTGAACGACTCTGTGTTCTTAAACTTTTTCAGAAAAAGGAAGAATGAGAACAATCTCATATATAAAGGAGGCTTTTAGTTACTGAAACTCCTAGAAAAATTATTTCTGCTCCTTCTCCAAAGTGTCCTGGAATCCTTGCAAACTGACTGTGTATTTTGTTTGCTTTGGCTAAACAAGCAAACTTCCCTGCAACCCTTTGTATGCACGGCTTGGTTTTTACAATTGTCGATTCACAAGTGTATTTTTCTTTTTCTGCCCACCTAGTTCTTGTTTATGGTAGTCAACAGGGTTCCTCTTCAACATTTCTCTCCTCTGTATTTTCCCAGATTTAGTAACAGAGAAGAAATGAAGGGAAGTGAGATAAATAAAGGTGTATACAGAGGGAGAAGCACACTAGCCTTATAAAAATTAGAGTCCATCTACATAATGTGATCATGTGACTGCAGTCATTGATTGTCAATGATGTGCTCCAAAGCCAAGACATATTGTCATCTTTTAAGCAATGTACAGTACTTGAAATTATATAATTAGGAACATTACTTAAGTCTTAGCAAGAAAATAAAAGCAGATGTCTAAGTTGGAAAAGCCTAGGCCAGAAGCCAAACGTCCAAGATTCAATTTCCTGTAATATTATGTTATACTCTTGGGCAAGTCACCTTCCTTCTCTCAGTCTCGGTTCCTGGTCTTCAAAAGGAAGAGATGGGAAGAGGAAGAGGGTCAGCAGTTGCAAGTTGGGCACTTGTGAATCCTGCTAGGCCTGTATATCTGCTTTTGGTTAGCAAAGTAAATAAATAGAGTTACAAAGTAGTTGCTTACATGTAATAAACCATTTGTAATAAACACTCAGATTCCTGGCTTCCCTTGGGAAATAAATCTGCTAACACTATCATCCCAGTGATGGCTGTAACAGAGTGATGAGGCAGACTATGGGCAGAGCATGTGGTCACCAGTCTGCCACACTCTCCGTCATCCCCTGTTGTCATTCTCTGACCCACTACACTCAACTTGTGTCCTTTCCTGCCTTCGTAAGCAGGGGCGTTTGTAACCTTTGGACCCCAAATTCTCTAAAACCCTTCTTCAGCTTTTATCATTCTTTGATGCTAAGAGAAAAAGGAATTGCAGTAAGCCAACAGGATGTTTGGACTGAAACAGACCTAGGGGAAAATGCTGTAGAGCCCCTAGTGAGTTAGAAGAGCCACCTCTCTTTATTTCTGGAGTTAGAGGGAACATTATATTGACTGGATGGAACTTCTGTGTCATTTTTCTATTTTTAAAGAAAATAAAGAATTTTTGTGGAAATAACCCTAAAGATATGAGAAGAGGCCTCGTTATTGGAGAGTGACATGTTTACAGAAAGCCAGCCCATCTAGAATAACATTATGAATGTTCGTTAACCATACGGCCCTTTAATAGTCAGAGCTGTTTTTCATGCTCTTGTCCCTGAAATGAATGGACTTGGTGGACACGACGAGGGAAGCTTTCCAGACACAGGAGAACAGAAACCACATCATCTCTTTCTTTTGTGGAATTTAACAACCTGACCTAGTAACTGAGGATAAAGTAATGGTTACCAGAGGCTGGGAGGTTGTGGAAAAGATGGGGAGAGGGTGGTCAATAGTCAATAGGAGGAATTCATCTGGTTTTCTATGGTACAGTAGAATGAATACTATTAACAATGTGCACTGCACAGTAGCTGGAAAGGATTTTGAACGTTCTCGCCAGAGAAATGACAAATGTTTCAGGTGACAAATTTTCTCATTCCCTAACTTGACCATTACACATAGGATTCATGTTTCAAAATACCATGCTGTCCCCTATAAATATATATAGTTACTATTTGTCAATTAGAAATAAAATTCAAAGCAATCTCCTTTTTAAACTAATAGTCTAACAGAAAAGGTCTGTGTAACCTGGGTTTTGAATACTCGCTCCAGTTCACACATTTACGTTGAAATCTCCCAGTTTGAGCCTCCAGCAACTTAAAGAAACCGCCATGCTGGCTGAAATACATGATAATTGTCCGCCTTTCCTGTGAAAAGTTTTGCTTTCTAATATCAGCACCAAGTTATTCTAACCACCAACCAGTCTGAGACCCTTGTGTTTAGGTCACGACATGGCGGCAGCACAGTTAAGGAACTTTGTCTTACTTCTTGAGGTGTGCCCTCGCCTGTTGGAAGGAAAGATGATAGAATCTGAATGCTCTGATTATAGGATCCTGGGATCCTGGTGCTCAGGCCATCCACCACAGGACCAGATTGCATCTGTGGCCTCTCTCCAAGGCACTTCAGCCAGTTAAGTGCCAAAAGACATTATTAAAAAGCATTTTCACACATAAGAAGATGGTGATGTGGCCTCGCGGGAGTCATGCATGCATTATGGTGAGGCTCACACTCGATTTTATTGCTTGTGTGATGTGAAGCAAGCCTTCTGATACAGGCTTGTAGTCACAGCCGATCTTCAGCAACAGCTGGTACTCGACCTTTAAACCACAAATGACAATTTCTTGTGATTTAAGCTAATATCCGCCCTTGTTTAAATGTCATTAAGTTTTCTTATTTTGTTTTAATTTCAAGGCGTCATATTTAATGCACAGCAGGAATTTATTTCATGTTTATTTGTATCATGTGACATTCAGATTGGAGATGGTGACCTGATGCTTCTGTGCTGTATTTGGATCTAAAACATGGTAGACTTGGTTAGGATAGCGGAAGGATAGGCTTGAATTTCATCTCACTGGTATTGATAAGGCCTCAGCAATGGCAAACACCTATAAGGAGGCATGAAGTCTGGCTTAGTTTTCTTTTTTCTGGGACAAGATACATGACACCCACAAGTTAAAGGAGGAAAGGTTATTTCAGCTCCCAATTTATAGAGATTTCATTCCATAGTCTGCTGGCTTTGAGGCAGGGCAGCACCGCACGGGGACATGGTAGACTAGAAATGGTCCATTGTAAAATGGACAAGAAGCAGAAGTAGCAGGCAAGCCTCCCTTTCCTTTTTATTTGTTTGTTTGTTGTTTGTTTTTTGGAGACAGGGTCTCGCTTTGTAGTTCAGGCTGGCCCTAAGCTCGCTATGTAGCCCAGGCAAGCCTCGAATTCAGCAGTCCTCCTGCCTCTGCCTCTGGAGTGCTGAGATGACAGGCAAGAGTCACCATGCCCAGCTCCCTTTCCTTTTTATCCCATCCAGTTATAAACCACCCACCACTCACAAACAGGATGGGTCTTCCTGCTATTCACATCCAGAACTATGATAAACCATTTAGTGGACTAATCCAGTACCATGCACCCTTGACCCCTGTATCACACAACCTACATCTAACCACCTCCAAAAAGACCCACCTATAAGAACATGAGGCTTTAGGGGGACATCTAGATAAAACCATAACAAAGTCCAGGTTACTCTTCTGTCAGTTGCGGTGTAAAAAGTCTTTGAGATTCAGTGTGTCTAGAGCTTATGTAGAAATGTATGATATCGTGTACTCTTTGAGAGGGAACAACATAATTTGGTATGATGGCTGCTATTTTCATTAGAAATTCTTAGTTCTATCTAAAATGTGCTTTAGAACCTATGATCCTAGCATTATAACAGTCTGAGGCAGGAGGATCTAAAGTTTGACAACTATCCCGGCAACTTAATGACTTAGTGAGATCCTGTCTCACTAAAAAACAAAGAAGAAAAGATCTAGAAAGAAAGCACAATTGACCTTGAAGAATAGTTATGAGGAAAGGTTTTTGATATGTCCAATATTGTGATTTGAGAACCCAGAAAGCAGTAAAATCTACCCAAGCCATTAGACTAATAAGAAAAATGTCAAAAAAGGTTGAATTCCAGGGTACGGTAAATGGGACTTCCATTTAGTCAGACAGACCTAAGAGCAAAACTAGCCCCTGGCTTACTGGCTGTATGACCCTGAGCAAGACATTTAACTTCTCTAGGTCCTTTCTCATGCATACAGTGGATAGAGCAAGGGTGGTTATTTCCAAAGTGTTATTAATTAAATGCAACCACATATGTAAACAAGCATGGTTATTCTTATTGCAAATGAATAAATATTGTCTACTGACAAGACTTTATCTATAAAATATGCAAACCATACATATATGTGCTTAACCCTGAATCTGAGTAATCAGCAGGAAATCTTTGAAAAGTGCAAACTTGCTAAAATGAAGAGAACCATATTGCTGAAGGGATGGTATGACCTCACTTTAACCTTGGCTTTAAAATTGTACATAAAACAAAACAAACTCAAATTTAATTAGCTTGTCTAAATAAGTGATGGTACATCAGTGTAACAGATTATTTGTATGCGTTTTTGCAAGTACATTTTTAAAAGTCTGAAGCATGTTTGTTAAAGGTGATTATTCGGGTGGTAAACTGTGGGTATTTTCCATTTTTATCGTATATATTTCCTGTATTTTTTCTGTAAAAACAACCTCTCTAATGAGCACAGATCTACCTTTAGCATAAATAAATATATAAAAACTGTTTCAAGTTGAAAAAGATTTATGATACACCTTCTGAATAACACAATAGCTGAATCTTGAGTCACACATATCCAAACATACTTTTTAATCCTGGGAAAAACCAAGATAAAGGCCTTGAAGTAGTTATCTTCGTTACTTTTCTTATTGCAGAGACACAGTACCCAAATATCCACAAGTTAAAGAAGGAAAGGTTTATTTTAGCTCACACTTTCTAGAGCTTTCAGTCCATAGTCAACTTGCTGTGAGGCAAGATGGCATGGGAGAGGGGCATCACAGAGGAGAAATAGTCCATGGCGGGGTAGGCAGCAAGCAGCAAGCAACAGCAGCAGCAAGCAATAGCAGCAGCAGACCTTTTATCCCATCCAGGCTACAAGCCTTTTGGGTGTTTCCCCACACACACAGGGTGGGCCTTCTCATTACCCACACACAGACCTACAATAAATTATACTACTCACCCTGCATCCCAGTATCATATACCCTAGATCTATGAGCACATGAGGGATTGTGGGGGGACATCTAGATAAAAGATTTAAGGAGCTTCCAAGGGAATTTCTAGCACCATCTTACATCAAAAGCACTCTATTATGTGCAGAGCAGTTTGTGAGTCTCTGATTTGTCACCTGCAATGTCTACATTTTAGAAGAGCATTGTTCTCTGTTAGTGCCCATCGCTGTCATTTTGCTCATATGTATTTTTCTTACACCTATTCAATTGTTAGTTTTTGAAAGGGAAGACCCTGTTCTTTCATCACTTGTCACAATATATTTCTGTGCCACCCAGGGGAGGACTAGGTAGTTACCAGTTATACAAAAATATAGGTGGTGTCAATTATAAAACCTCTAGCAGAGAGTGCAGATGGATAGTGAGTGGCAGACTTCAGGTAGGTCCTCGGGATATCAACATTTTAGTGGTTGTCAATCATGCTATATATTAATTTTACTGCTGTAGCATTTGAAACATCCTGATGCCCAAGTCCCATACCCAGAGATTCTAATATGATTATTTGAGAACTTTCAAAATGTGTTTGCCAAACTCTAATATGTAGCCTGAGTTGGCAGTTTTGGTTTTGTTTTCCGGGTTTTTTTGAGACAGGGTCTTGCTTTGTAGTTCAGGCTGGCCCTGAGCGCACTCTGTAGCCCTGGCAAGCTTCAAACTCAGCAATCCTCCTGCCTCTGCCTTCCGAGTGCTGGAGTTACAGGTGTGAGCCACCACGCCCGGCAACAATTCTTTACTAGGGTAAAAATAAAGGAAAATATTTGGAAAGTTCTATTGGATTATTTTTAATTTTGCTTCTTCAGTGTTTCATAAAAATGCTTTTATTAGAAGGTTGAAGTGAGAAAGCCATCCCTCCCTTTTTAATACTACAAATTAATGTTTATTAGGAATTTACTGTGGGCTAGGTGCTACTCCAAATGCTGTGTATATGTGAATTCCATCCTCAACAAGCTTCTGAAGCCTGCACCATTATTAGCCCTGTTGAACAGAAGAAATGCAGTTCCTGAGGCCTTGATTTTTCATCTGGGAATTCTACATTTCAGATAAAATTGTTTCCTGTTGATATGTCTTGTTGTCATTTTGTTTATTCATACAGTGGACCCTTAACTTACAATCTCAATTTGTTCTCAAGGCCTGGTTGTAACTCAAGTTGTAACTGGTCAATTGAAGGCTCAGGCTCCTCGTACAGCTTTCAAAGTCCCCTGTGTACAGGTGAATTTCAGTGTCCTTTTAGGATTGATTCATTTTGCCCTTCAGTCTCTGCTGCTCTGAGTGGGGATGACACATTTACTTCTTTTCTCTCTGGAGAAATTGTGTGCATTTCTTGGAGGGCTCAGGAAGCTGCCCCTCTTCGCACTGGGCTTTTTGGGTTGAGGTACACACAAGTAGCACTATGCAGCAGTTAGGGAGTTAACCAGCTTGAGCTGGGAGACAGGCACTAACTCTTTCTGGTTTCCTGATCTCTGGCAAGTTAATCAATCTCTCTGAGCCTTACTGTTTCTGCTCCATAAAGCGGGAGGGGGGGGTTTCTATCCACTCAACTGACACCCAGTAGCCCCAGTGGCTAAAAAGGCAATCTTAGGCCCTGGTCTCAAGGGGCTTCCAGGTGGGTCCTTTGGTCCTAGAAGTATAGAAGATGATGCCAGCTGAAGCACTCATATAGCTCAGGTCTGAGGGCATGTAATTAGCACTCCTTAAATGTTAGTTATTCATCTAATATATTCTATTTAATTAAAAGCAAACAGACCACTCAACATGAGAAGAAAATTTTAATTAAATCTCATACTGCACCCATATAATAGTACACATTACTGTGGCTCGCTCTGGAGCCTGTTATCATTTCAGATCTTGCTTTCTTCCTGCCTCTTCCTGTCACTGCAGGTACCAGGCCTACGAAACGAAGGTGCGGGCTTGTGCGTGTGTGTGTACACACACACACACACACACACACATCTTGTAAAATTTGGTGATCCCTTAATAAAGGAGAGGAAGATGAAAGAGAAGAAAAAGAGAAGGAAGAACAGAAAGAGGAGGGGTGAAAGGAGGAGGATGACAACAAAAACCAGGATTCTGGAAACTGGTTTCTATAAAATATTGACACTGTATAACCAACTATGAAACAAAATGCTAAGTTAAATAGTTACCGAGGGTATTTATATAGTTATCATAGGGTAATTCTTTTTCAAAGAATGGTTTTATTTTGAAAACTGAATTAACTCACAGTGTATAGAGAAGTGAGGTCGGGGCAAGGGACATACTTTTAAAACACTTTCTCCCAGCCCTGTGAGGGCACCTGCGCGACTCTCCTCCGCGCTCATTTACAGATGGTGGAAAGATCTAGCAGGAGGCCCTGCACGAACGCCTTGCTTCCTCCGGCCTCCCGCTCCCGTTCACTCTGTATCAGACCAAGTGCAAGCTCTGCGCAGACACCTCTCAGCTACGTCTGAGTTAACCTCGGAGCTTCCCCAGCGTCTTCAAGCATGATACTCTTGAAGCACAGGATGCTTAAATGCTCGGTGTGGGATAGTCTCTATCTCGCGTCCCCCCCCCCTTTTTTTTTTTTTTCCCAAAAGCAGATAAGTCTTATCTGCGGAATCTCACAGCAAGACCGGAACGACCCCCAGGTTCGGACTCCATCCTGCGCTTCCCGCACCCGCCAGCGCCTCGTTCCTTTATTCTAAGGTCCCGGGATGGCTCGGCCCGGGAGGCGGAGGAATCCAGGAACCGGCGCGGCGCGGTACGGTCGGCGAGCGGCCGAGTCCGGGATCATGACCCTCCGCCGCGCCCGCCGCCCGCCGCCCGCGCCTTGCCGGCCCCGGCCGCGCCCCGCGCGCCGCCGCCCCTCCGCGAGGCCCCGCCGCTCCCGCCCGCCGCTCCCTCCCCTTCCTTCTCCCGATACAATGGCTGGGCCGGAACAGCGCCGCAGCCGCGTCTCATTGGCGGCTGCCGCCCCGGCCCCCGGAGAGGCGCGGGCGGGGGGAGAAAGGGGCCGAGCGCCGCGCTGACAGCGGGACGAGGCCGGCGGGACGGAGCGCGGAGCGCGCGAGCGAGCGGGCTGGCGGCCGGGCGTCGAGTGCGGGTCCCAGCGGGACGCGGAGCGCAGCCCCCGGCCGGGCATGCGGCGGGCGCCGGCGGCGCAGCGGGCCGGGGCGTCGGGCAGCGGCTTGGGCAGAGCCGAGGGCGCGGAGGCGAAGGCGGAGGCGGGCGGCGCCGGGCGGAGTTGCCGGGTTCCCCGCGCGGGGCGCAGCAGAGACAATAAAGTGGCGGTCGACAGCCCGCGCAGCGGAGCGAGCCGGCGGCGGAGCAGGTAGGAGCACCCTGTGCGTCCGGGCGCGCAGTGCGGTCGGGCCCGGCGGAGGAGGCGCGGATTCGCGGCGCGGGGCTGCACCCTGCCCGGAGCCCCGGGCACTCGCGCGGCGCCGGGGTCTTGTGGAGACGGGAAGTTTGGCGGTTCCGGGCGCTGGCGCAGGCGGGGTTTGCACTCGCGCCCCGGGACCCTGGGCTTTGGGTGCCCGGGTTCGCGGGGGGAGGGAGGAGACTGATGAGTCCCAGATCCGGCTGCCGGGAGATACTTTCCGAAGTCACCGAAGGGAGTGGGTGGGATTTAGCCGAGGATGCACAAGGCTTGGTTTGGTTGCTCTTTTTAAAATAATACGTGTGTCGCATCCTGGCCGTTCCTGTGCTGGGTGGGCACTGCTTAATCTGTTTCCTTGAGTATTTTACTTTTTATTCTAACCTGGCGTGGAGAAAATAAAGATGATATCCAGTTTCTCTTTTGACAAGTGTCATGTCTTTCAGACCAGAGGGCAAATTCTTCCTTGCCCGGGACGCCGTGTGCTCTCTCTCCACTGACCAGTGGTTGTCCTTGGTCACAGAAGCGAGAGGGCTTAGGTTGATTCTTCCTTCCCGGTCAGAGACATCAGCTGCACGCGGTGGTCTGTCTTTCCCTTGCTTTTGTGTGGCCGCTTCCTTCCAGATGTGAGAGGGTTGGCTGGACGCTTCTGGGTGGGGTAATAATTATCCCGAACATTCCTGGGATCTGCTAGGACTTGTTAACATACCAGAGCCAGCTCCTCTGAACTTTTCAGACTGACACGAGCTGTTGTCTGGTACCTAGACGGCTGCGTCTGGAAGGTGGTCCCTTTGGGGAGAAGACTTGCGGTGCTGACCGCAGCGGTCTTTCAGGCGAGCTGGTTCATGATTCAGTGTTGGCTCCCGCTTGCCCCAGCGACTTACCAGCCAGTTGGGAAGATGAGTGTGAGATTATAGGGCAATCCTAGACATGCTGCTTCCCATCCTGATATGTACGGATCTGTGGAGTTTCCAAGTCAAATGTCTGGAGGGGAAGAAAAGCGGCTTTGCCTTAATTAACCTAGTTAAACTGAGCTTTGATCTGTCACACGCACCCTGTAAAGTGGTGTAGAGAGCCTCGTGTGTGTCAGACCTCCCCGTGGGCACTTTAGGATTGCATTAGTAGTCAGCTGCGTGGTAAACCAAGCCCTAGACGGAAGTGGGATAACTTGCTGTGAATTCAGTAGGATCTGAGGTTTCTACAGGGTCTGATCACAGATGTGTGGCTCTTAACCAGGACAGCGCCTAAGGAACAGCTCTGATGTGATAATAATGATGATGGAAATCACAGATATCTTCCATGTTTTTAATAAACTCAAATAGAATAATATGTAACAGTGAATGACACATGGGAAGCACTCTAGATACTTTTGTTCCTTTAAAAGCCAAAAAGTAGGTGGCAGGTGTTTTGATGAGTCTAGGATTTTACTTGATCTTTTTTTTTTTTCTTTTTGAAACTGGGGATTGAACTCGGGGGCCTTTGTATTGAGCTACTCCCTTAGTCTGTTTTTGTTTGTTTTAAGCAATTTATCATCTTGGTAACTTGCCAAGTTGCCCAGGCTGAGCTCAAAGTTATGATCCTCCTTCCCCAGCACCCCAGAGTGCTAGGATTTCACCTGGCTTGATTCTTCATTTTTGTATGTCTGAGAATTCTGTAGTAAATAATAACACACATGCGCAAGCCTTTAGAACAGTGCTTACGTGTCCTAGAAGAAGGAAGGACAGACTCAGACAATTCCAAGGATTCTGAAAAGAAAAGGCTTACTGTTTCATTGTGATACCTGCAAGTACTGATCAAGCATTTATTTGCTTAAGTCCAGTCAGGCAAGTGGCATGTATTTGAACAATACAAAGACGAAATGAAGGAATCTACATACAACACATCACAGTGAAGTTTGCTCGTCAGTTGTTCCTGGGATGTTCTCAGAAGAAAATTCTTCAGGGCGTGCAAGTACTTGGTTTAAACTTCACTCTGTTTTGAAATTCGTGAGTTTCCCTCTTGGTGGCAGAAAAGTTAATGGGCTTCTCCAGCAGCCAGACAACTGCGCTTGAACCGCACAGTGTTAGAAAAGTGTGGGAGGAGCCAACTTCACAGCCACTCTGGAGTGAAAACAAGGGAAAGCTTCTCGGTAATATTTACCATCCTGGCCGCTGTTTCCAGCAAGCCTGAGAAATCTCATCCTCCATTTGATTCCACAGATTTAATTAGGGCTCTGGAGGGCTTTTGAGCAAACAAAAAGGAAGTTTTGGCTGACTGACAATATAAATAGGGTACATGGGAAACACTTAAAGATACTCTGTCTTATCCAGTTTAAGCCTATAGTATTTTATAGAATTTCATAGTTATCTTACATATCAATAAAAGCTTGGGGCTTCTATTGCCAGTCCTCACATTCATTCTCATTGACATTGTGTCTGTCTCTGTCTGTCTCTCGGCCTCCAGACATCTGACCCATCATAAAGGACCTATTCTGACATGCTCTGCTATTGCTGAGGTTCAGTGCCATAACTGTCAGCCTACATATAATGCATCCCAGCTTATCAGCAGCATCTCAATGTTGGTCTTTACATTTCTGTTTCTATTTTGCTGGACTGGGTACCGAAACCAGGCCTCCAGGGTCTTGAGCAAGGGCTTCACTCCAAGGAACAACCATAGCCCTTTTTACTTTTGATTATGAGGCAGCGTCTTGAAAACTTACTCAAATCAGCCTTGAAATTGGAGCCCTTCTGCTTCAGCCTCTTGAGTAGCTGGATTCACGGACACGTATCATCATATTCAGCTCTTGCCCTCTTATGTGTGGCTTTACTTGTGTTTTGGAAGGTAAATAACTTCTTATTAATAATTGATTTCCAGTTTATTATGATTGTTCTTTCTCTGCCTAATGTGGGTCCTGAGCAGGCAGAAGTGGTAAGATAGCATTTTTCTAGATGATTGATAAACCATCTAGGTAATTTAGGGGCCAATCTTATTTTACTCAATAACCTGATTTACTGAAATTATCCTGTCATTTTTTTTTATTTCATTCTTCCTGGTAAAATCAGTTTTTAATATAATCTCATAAGACAGTGTTTTTCAAAATAAAGGTCATACAGTCCATTTAGTGGGTCACAGTGGGTATTAAAAGAATGTATAACAAGACAGAGGGCAGCGCATCATCACATGTTTGTAAAACTGGTTTTATAAAACCGAGCCAGTTCTAGAAGAAGAGAAGGTTACAGCATAAAAGGTAAATCTTACTGTGTGTTGCTTTCAGGGGGTTTGAAAGGCACTGTCACAGGTGTATATCTCTGTTAGTATGTGGAGTGAGGGAAGTAGAATGTGAGCTCAGCGCCTGTGTGATACAGATTCAAATTTTCACTTACGTGTGAGTTATAAAAAGAGTGAGCCTGGTTCCACAATCTCTAGGTCCTCCCTTGCCAGGTAGTCTCTTCCACATGATCCCCCACCATTGTGGGGTGTTGTGACCATGAGGCCCTAGCCAGACAGAACAGATGGACTCACCTGATACTGGACCTTTAGCTGTGAAAACTGTGAGCTAAATCATAAACCTCTTTTCTCTATAAAATATCCAGCCTTGGTTGTTTGGTTATAGCAACAGAAAGTGGACAAGGACAACCCCATTTCCCGGGTTGTTGAATAGAAAGTCTCAAAGCTTATTCTGCTTAACCTCACTGACTTGTCTTTGACAATTTAGAGACCATGTGGATTTAGCACATAGGTGGGTTTGGACTGCTGATGAATATAGTTGCTGAAAATAGGGGGAAATGCATGCTGAAGAAGTCAGAAGTGAATATTGAATGCAATGTAAAAGTGCCTAATGACAGAAATTCCTCTTGTCTTCCAATTAGTAGAAGATGGGCTGAGTTATATTGAGGCAAGTAGGTTATGATGATGGCCCTTGTGTGTAAGGGGAACTCAGCCATCACCTTCCCTGGTCAGTACAGGACTCCTGAGGTTAAGTGCAGAACAAGTCAGTTAGGTGGAATCTGCCCACTTCCCTGTGACATTGAGGGAAAACAGCCGGATACATCCCTAAAAAACCCACAACAGACTGAAACCTCTGCCAATAGGTGGTCATGATCCTTTCAGGATTTATATGCAAATATTGGAAGCGCTTGTCTACATCAATGTGTTGTGCTGTTGTGGTGAATATAGTTATATAAGTAGTGTCTTAGAGGAAATTATTCACAGAAAATACTTCTGGAGCTCTAAGGCAAAAGTATTCTAGTCTCCCACTTCTCAGTTTTGAGGTATTTATTTGGGTCTGTGTTACTTTGCCTGTGGGGACGTGTTGCTTTTTTTTTTTTTTTTTTTTTTGAGACAGGGTCTCGCTTTGTGGTTCAGGCTGGCCCTGAGCTCACTGTGTAGCCCAGGCAAGCCTCAAACTCAGCAATCCTCCAGCCTCTGCCTCCCGAGTGCTAGAATTATAGGTGTGAGCCACCATGCTCAGCATGGTGGTATGTGGTACTAATTGCTGGTGGGCATGAGTCACCACACCTGGTACTGTTGTGTGTGGTTACTGGGGATTGAACCAGGGACCTTGTGCTTGCCAGGCTGGTGCCAGAACCACTGAGCTAAATCTCCAGCCCAGGGACATATTGCTTTTAATTATTGTCCATTCCTTCACGTCCAGTGGAAAGAGCCCTAATCTTATGTGGCTGTGAGCATAATGTTTGCTCACGGTGAAGGTGCTCAGAGCAGGTCCTGCTGCCCTGCCTGGTACTGGGTAATTGCTGAACCTTTGGTTTGGACAATAAATTATTTGGTCACTACACCTATAAAGGCTATTTTAGTGGACAAAGGGGTCAATTTAACTATTTAACTACTTGATAAAGAATAACTTTCACCAGGAAAACAGAAATGATGATGTTTATGGAAGTATTCTTATGTGGTAAAAGAATAGAAGACAGCTAGAGAGTGCCTACCCTGGTAGTGTGGTAGTTCTTAACCTGGGGGAACTTTTGTTCCTAAGGGATGATGTTTGTCACTGTGCAGAGAAGTAGTGGGTTGTCACTACCGGGGGTGTGATGCTGTTGGGGTGTGATGCCGTGGGGCAGGGCTGCTGCTGAACCCTCTTCTGTGCACGATGGTCCCACCCTGAAGAGTTGTGCCACCCCAGCATCAGTTGTGAGGAGGAGGCAGAACCCTGGCGGGGTGAGCTACGTCTGGAGCAGAGAGAGGAAGAGCTCAGGAGTTTCTGGGGAACCGAGTGACAGCTGTGTGGACCTTCACTTTGAGGTAGTTTCTGAACTCTGGGCTTCTGTTTTGTATTTCAGGTAATAGAGGGAAGTAATACAAACAGCATGGTCCTGCCACAAAGATAGACAGGAAGACCTATGGGGTGAACAACACAGGCACTATTAGCTTTCTAGGTTTGTTTTTGTTGTTGTTGTTGTTGTTGTTGTTGTTTTAACAAAGGAACCAAAACATGCATTGGAGAATACATAGTTTCTTTAACAAATGGTGTTTGGGAAGAGTAGTTATCCATGTGCAGGAGACAGAAAGAATCAATGGGTGGGATTATATTAAATTTAAAAGTGTCTGCATAGCAAACTGAACAGTCAACAAAGAGAAGAGACAGCCTACAGGATGGGGGAAAATTTGTGCCAGCTACTCTCCTGATAAAGGGTAATATCTAGAATAAAAGATAAATTTATCAGTATTAACCCCCCCAAAATAAACGATCCAATAAAAAATTACAAGTGAACCGAGTATACACCTCTCCAAAAAAAAGTAAAAATGGCTAAGTACATGAAAAAGTATTAACCTTTAGCCAGTAGGGAATTACAAATCCAAACAACTCTCAGATTCTGTTTTATCCCAGACAGAGTGGTTCTCATTGAGAACAAAAAACCCAACAAATGCTGATGTGGATGTGGGCTACAATGAATCCGTTATACATTGGGTTTTGATTGATTGATGGTTGATTTGAGACAGAGTTTCATGGGATAGTTCAGGCTGGACTTGAATGCATAGTGGTCCTCCTGGCTCAGCCTCCCAAATGGTAGGTGGTGGGACAACAGGATTGTTGATCGGAACTTTTAAAAACTGTCCTCATATGCTAAATTGTGAGAAAACATGTGCTTATCACAGCCAGAGGCCCAAACTCCTGATGCCTAGAGGTAGCACCTGCAAATGGGAAGGCTCAGTAGATAACAGCTCACGGTCGCAGGTGCCCCTCTGTGAGAGTGACCCAGAGGGCCTGCGAGTTGCCCTCTTAGCCCATATTGCTGTCTGTTCTTATGAAGAAGTGCGGGTGACTGAGTAAGGTACGTAGAAAGGAGGTTTACTTAGCTCGTAGCTCTGGGCGTTCAAGAGCATGGTAGTTTTCTCTCACCTCTGGTGAAGGTTTACAAAAGACGAGCCATCGTGGTAGGACTATGTCCAGATCCTGGAGATCACAAGGAGGTACAGGAACCAGGAGAGCAGTCATGCTCCCTGCTTCTTCCCCAGTACTGGAGATGGAAGCCTGGGCCTTGCTCAAGTTAGACAAATGTTTTACCATTGAGCCACAGCCTTGGCACTTTTTATTTCTGACTCGGAGACAGTATCTTGCTAAATTTCCCACACTGGTCTTGAACTTGTCAACTTCCTGTCTCAGCCTTCTGTGTAGCTGGCATTGCAGGTGTTCCGGGTACCTAGCATTACACACGTGTACCACAGCACCCAGCTAAGCTCGCTGTTTTTGTAACAGTTCTTCCCTATGGTCATTAAAGCATTAAACCCTTCCCAGGACAATGCCTCCAATGATCTGATCCCTTCCTGCTCAGTCCTGCCTGTTAAAGGTGGCAGTGCCCGCTAATATTGCCACACTGGGGACCAATCTTCCAACATGTAAACCTTTAGGAGACACACTGGACCCAGGTCCAAGCCACTAGACCTGCTCACCTCCTAGTACCTCCTAGTACAGCTAAAGAAACTGATTCTGAGGTTGCCGCTTGGCTAAAGTCACATGGTCGTTGTTGACTTGGTGAGATCTGAGTGTAGGGAGCATGCGTCACTGCTGCAAATGCTGGTCCTGATGTCCCATGTCTTTCTAGCATCATACAGTCTGCTCTCAAGTCTGCCAGGACCACCTACTGAATGTGTGCTTTGGACAAGTGACTTGACCTTTGCTCCTCAGTTTCCTCATCCATAAAAGGGGATAATAAGATTTTCTACCTCCTTGGGTTATTGTAAGGATTCAGTGATACAATATAAATTGCTTCACACTGTGCCTGGTGCCTGTTAAATACTTGATCAATGCCGTCCATTATTCTTTGTGCTTTGCAGCTGCAAGGAAAAATAACATTAGCTATTACTTGAACAACAGCTATGTGCTAGACTTTTATCTAACCATTTTCCAGTTATTGTTTTTTTTCCCTTCTTACAAAACCTGTGAAATGGGTCCATTGTCCCATGTATTGTTCTGACCTTCATTTTACAGATAAAGAAAATGGAGACTAAATGACACTAGCATATAATAGGGTCTTAATTTCAACTCAGGTCTTTCTGATTCCAGAACTTCTGTTCTCAAAGCTAAGGTTAGAGCAGCATAAAAATGAGCTGCCGAAAGAGGCTGTGCTGTGGCCAGTTATAAAGGGAGAGAGCAGGGACAGAAGCCAGGTTTTCCTTCTCCTTCAGCCTCCCATGTCTGTGTCTCTTCTGAAGACAAATGTACCCAACCTTGCGGCTTCTCTGCTGTTGTGAGCAGACATGGGTCAAGAATTGGTGGCTGGGGACTGCAGAGACATCTTTGAATCTAGCTCCAGGAAATCTAGGGCTTCATTTACTCACCTGGGCCAAGTGTATCCTGGGGGCTGCATGATTAATTTGGGGACACATTTTATCTTAGTAACTATTTTAATGTGTATCCGAAAAAAATTTCATCTAGACCTTCCAGTCTTATACAAGATGATATTCTTTGCCCTGTGAAATAAATTATTAACGGGTTGGATGTCACTGCTCAGGATGAGGCTAAGAAGGAAACAGTGTCCATTTCAAGTAATTTAAAAACACGTGTTAAGTCAAACATAATGTAGATAATATTGAAAGTGACAAAACCTCTGAAGGGCAGGGATGAGCCACCGAAGCGTGGAAAGGCCAGAGAGCAGTGTTCCCCTCAGTGCGAGCTGCTCCCCTAAGGTCAGTGCCTCCAGGTCAGGGAGGAGCCCGAGCCGGCTTCTGACAATCTTCAGCTGATGCAGCCAGGAGGCTCTGGGGAACGTGCAGTTTGCAGCAAGAATGGGAGGACCTGGGAGACTCCTGCTGGGTGGTGAGAGATACAAAGACGTCAGGCCCGTTTCTGTCTCCTAGAAGCCTCGTGCAGGTGGAGAGATCAGGTGTGAACGAACCTGGGAGGCCAGCTGTTCCCTCCATCCCAAGTGGGGCTCCAAGTACAAGAAGGTCAAGGAAGGTCACCAGCACCAGGGCCGCAGAGGCATGGGGGGAGGGGTTGGGTGGCCTGGGGTTTCATGGGGTCCAAAAGGTCTAGAGAAGATCCAGGACAGGATCGATAAGTACAAAGGAGGACACAAGGAACAGGGAGGGCAGGAGGAAGAACGGCTTAGCAGGCAACTAGAGAATTTATCTGATCAGCACGGACCATGTATCTATCAGTCTGGACCACTGGATCAGAATAGCCTGTCTTCAGAGCAGCAGCCTGCTTCTGGTGAAGAGAGCCACTGTGTATGGAGCCCCTGGAAGTGCCAGGCCCTTGCCAAGATCACCACGCACTGTTTCATTTGTCTCCACCAAAGCCCAGTGGCCCATGTCGTATAGAGGTGGAAACCCAGCCCTGCAAGGCCGCATGACTTGCTCACAGTCACAGAGCTACCGAGCACCAGGGCAGAGCTCCGACTCAGAACCCAGTTCCTACTTTCTGCCACCACCCCGGCAGACACTTCCCTCTTTGTTGTCCCCGACAGTCACAACAGAAGAGTGTGGCTTTCTCCCTGGAGAGCGTGCCTGCTGGGAGTTGCTGACGGTTCATCTTGACTCAAATTAGAAGGTTGTTCCTACAGCAGATCCTTAGGAAACTTGGAAGCGCACTGGCGAGGCAGTTTGTCTTGAATCATTATTTACAGAAGATGATGTCCTTTTCTGATTTGCTTAATAAACCTAACAGAGTGCTGTTTTGAGCATTGTACTCTTACATGGGAGCTAAGTAGGAAAGTGCCTCCGGAGAGCACTGCCTGTTTTGTTGCAATGAGGAGGTGGTTGGCTTTGAAATCACCAAGCAGCCTAGACAGACAGTTATTGGCAATAATTATGCCCTGCCCCAGCATGGGGCCCATTGCAGACCTTCCTGATTCAAAAGGTCTTTCTGGAAATACCAGCATCCATCTTCCAGCTGGTGCTTACAACAGCCGACAGCTTCAGTGGGCGACCAACAATGGATGGGGCCGAGGATTGTTTTCGGGCTCCCTTGCTGCCCCTGCTGAGCGTGTCGCACTAATCCAGCCATCATCAAGGGGCCATCCGTGACCTGAATACGGGGCTTCTGGCCAGCCTGGCCCTGCTTCTCCAAGTTTAGGATCGCGGCAGGTTTCTGCCTGGTAAAAGGAGGCATCCGTGAGAAGCAGGACGGGGTGTGGGGACTAGAACAGAGAATCTAGAAGGCTGTGTCTTGCCCCCACCTAGCAGCAGACTGATGTGACGTGTGTTCCTCAGGCCCGTTGACTTGTAACATGCGTGGTGACCGTTGAGGTCCTTCGATCACCAAGTCATCGAACCAGAAGTGTGCACCTGCACTTTATCAGCAGCAGTACACTGACTCACTTCAGTGTAAAAACAAACAAAAAACCACAGAGAAATGCAGTTAAAATGAGTTGCTTAACAGTAGTGTGTTGGCGGGAAGTTTTAGTGAACTTACTTGCTGTGCAGTGAAAAAGGTGTTGGGATCCAGTAACCTTGGACTCTTCAGGCAAATCTCAAAACCGGAGTTTGTGCTCTGTCTAGTAAATCCTCAAAGATCAGGGTATCTGAGGCCTTCATAGATGAACTAATTGCATCCATCTCAAACTGCAGAGTGAAAGGCACGATCCTGATGAACTAAGGAGAACCGTGTGGCCCTCGACTAGGAACTCAAGCCCGCCCCCAGTGGGGCCGTCAGGCCTAAACAGAGGACGCTGCACAGTTGCTTGCTCCAACCATGTTGAATACGATTTGTATTTTGAAGAGAAAAAAGAAGAGTGGTGTTTCAAGGACTTCCACCTTCGCAGTTGAGTTGCACTTTCCCTGCCTAAAAAAAGAATGGGACGTCTAGTTCACTGGAGGTTAAAAGTTTGATTCAAACAAAGAAAGAAAAATAAATTGTTTTTGCCATTTTGCATGCTGAGTGGTTATCATTGTGCTTTCTAGCACACAGCAAAATTACACTTGGAAATGCAGCCCAAAAACGATTATCGGAGTTCTTAAAACCTTAGAAAAAAGCTGTGGAATTAAGATGATAAAAGATATTTAAAAATTGTGTTTGTCATCAGGTGTTTGTGGGATCTTGAAAGCTTTTTCACTAGACAGTAAGAGAGAAGAGTAGCTTTGTCTTCTCAGAATATGCAATGCTGACTTCTCTCCCACCCTATCACAGATACAGCATTATCAAGAAATAAGTACTTTCTGGCCCGGAGGGTTGGCTCAGTGGTTCTGGCACCTGCCTTGCAAGCGCAAGGTCCTGAGTTCGATCCCCGGTAACCACATATAATGCTGGGTATGGTGGCTCATGCCTGTAATCCCAGCACTTGGGAGGCAGAGACAGGAGGATTGCTGAGTTCCAGGCTTGCCTGGGCTACATAGTGAGCTCAGAGCCAGCCTGAACTACAAAGCGAGACCCTGTCTCAAAAAAAAAAAAAAAAAAAGGAAATAAGTACTTTCTGCGGTAGTGGGTACTAAACACAAGGCCTTTTTCTTTTTAATTTTGTTTGTTTGTTTGTTTGTTTGTTTATCTTTGTGGTTCCAGGAATCGAACTCAGGTCCTCGTGCATCCAAGTTTGTCGGGGTACCACTTGAGCTAAATCCCCAACCATCCCTTTAATTTTAAAAGAAATTCAGAAAATTGTGCATTCTGGGTTCTAATTTGCAGTCTTTCTGCCTCAGCCTCTCAGAGTGCTGGGATTATAGGTGTGGGCCACCACACTTTACTAAGAAATAAGTACTTTGTTTCACTTCGTGGTTTTTCCAGTTAACTAAAGCTCTTTGTATCCACATTATGTTTTGAGCTACCCTTGATGAAAATGTGCTTGCCCCCCAACTGTAGACTATATTAAAGTTATTTCATTTTTCCTGTGGTTGGTTCATTGTGTTAAACATTGCTTTTTGCTCCTTACTGTAATCCTGTTACTCTTTGACAGCTGCCTCTTTATAAATAATCACAGGTGTAGTGCTTTTGTTGTTACTCTTATCCCAGGCAGCACATTGAGATCCTAATATACATTGTAGCTTTCTGCTAGTCTGTTGAACATCCAAGGAAATGAGCATTATTATTCCCATTTCATAGGTAAGAGCATTGAGGATCAAGAGATTGGTAGTAAGAAGCAGAAATGGGAACTTCAGGGTACCTGTTGTCAACGGTTAACACGAGCTGCTGCTTTTCATTTGGTGTGGCCTTTCTGGCCCTCTGTATATTTCTTTTCCTCTTCTAACATTACAAACCTGCAGCAAGGTAAGGGATTGAAATTAGATCTGTTTGTCTTTTGTGGAGGATCTTAGATGTCTTTTTCCTTAGCAGGTTATGAGGGTATTTTTGCTGGTTCCTGGGCTCCCAGACACCTGCACAGTTGCAGTTTCTGGATGTCTAACCTGGAAATACGTCACTGGGCATGCTAAGGCTTTGGGTAGGATTATAGGATTTTGTACATTATGATTAAGCAGCACCATCAAGAAACTTGCAATCAGAGGAGCACTCGCAAGACTCTGTAATGCAGAAGTTGGCAAAGCTCTTCTGCAGGTGGCCAGAAAAGAAGTCTCAGGCTCTGCAGGCAGCATGGCCTGGGTTACACTGCTCAGCTTCCCTGTGTAGGGCAAGGGAGCCATGGAGGATATGGCACCTGTGCCACAGCAAACTGTTTGTGTCACTGAAAGCTCTAAAAGGTTCATCATCATTGAATAATGATAATTTTGGTCTGGTGAAACTATTTACAAAAAAGAAGCAGTAGGCAGGAGTGGCCCCAGGGGCTGTCTTTTGCCAGCTCCTTTCTAACAGTAGAAAGGGACTAATTGGGTATTAAAAAGTCAAGTATGTAGGTTGTGGAGGGGCAGGGTAGGGGATTGGGCAAGCAGAGGATGCCTGAGCCTGTCTCTCAGTCCACCACCAGTGATTCTAATTTAGGCACAGACATAGCCCCAGTCCTCCGGGTTACAGATTAGGAAGCCAGCTGGAAGGCCTTATCCCCCTACACACTCACAGATTAGAGTCCTGCTTCACCTCATGACAACCTGAACAGCCAGTGCATCATTAGGTGGGTCCATCATGCACACTGACCGAGCAGATGCACAGGCCGGAGTGTGTGGGTCGCTTCTGGAGCAAACACAAGGTGTATTTATGTGACTGCTGCCCGAGTAACACATTGCTGTACAGTGTTTCAATAAATAGCATTACATTCTAAAATAGTAATGTAAAATATAGCCAAGGAAATACATCCACCAGCAACATGATTACTCTCAAACGTTAGCTCTGTGCAGACTGGATGTGCTACACAGGAGATTCGGTGACTTCACTTATGCCAGTGTCACCAGACTTGTGAGCAGTGCCCCTCAGAAGGTCCTGTGAACCATGACGCCCACCCATAGGAATTTTTAGCTCCATTATAATCTAAGTGGACCATAGTCTGTGGTTGACTGAAACATCGTTTTGCAGATACTATGTGCTGCAATCCATGGGCATTGTTTTCCCAACAGCAGGTGGTCACTGGTGTGTCCGTATTTACAGTGTTTCATACCTCTACACTGTTTCTGTATCTGTGGTCAGGGATCCTTCATGTTACCAATGGAGTTGTTTCTGGGCACCACCAATATTGGCCATATGAGATAGCGGACTTAATCAGTGAGTGTCGTGTGTGCTGACTGTGCCACCAACCAGCCATCCCTCTCTCTTACCCTCTTCCTGTGCCTCCTATTTCCTGGGACACTCTTGACTTCCAAATTAGGCCAGTTAATGGTCCTATGATGGCCTCTTAAGTGTTCTCTCACTTTAAATTAAAAAAATGTAGCCGGGTGTGGTGGCTCAGGCCTGTAATCCCAGCACTCGGGAGCAGAGGCAGGAAGATTGTAGAGTTCCAGGTTTGCCAGGGCTAAATAGTGAGCTCAGAGCCAGCCTGAACTACAAAGTGAGACCCTGTCTCAAAAAAAAAAAACAAATTAAAATTTAAAAATTAAAAAATGGAAATGATTATGCTCAGTAGGGAAGATGTGTCAAAATCCAAGAAAGCCTAAAAGATAGGAATTTTGCACTAGCCAACTGTGCTGTAGAACCAAGGGAGAAAGTTCTTTAAGGCCAAGTGCTGTTCTTGTGAGTGCAAGAATCGTAAGAAAGTCAAATGTCCTTGTTACTGATGCGGAAAGAGTCAGAGTGGTCTGCATAGAAGATCAGGGCAGCCACAGCTTCCCTCAAGCCAAAGCCTAGTCCAGGGCAAGGTCCGGATCTCATGCTGCGAATGCTTAGAGAGTGAGGAAGCTGCACAGTGAGGAGCCAGTAGTGTTGGTTCCTGAAGTTGAAGGGAGTCAGTCATCTCCGTCACAAAAATGCCAGGTGAAGCTGAAGGTGCTGTGGAGAAGCTGCGGCAGCTTCCCCAGAAGATGCATCTCATTCGTGGGTGAAGATGGCCCACAGTGTAGATGAAACCTCAGTGTGGATGAAACAGTCTCATATTAGAAGATTTCATAGCTAGAGAGGCCAGGTCAGGGCCTGTCCTCAAAATAGGGCAGCTTGACGCCCTTGCCAAGCTGTCATGTAGCGGGTGGTTTGAAGGTGAAGCCATTGTTGATTTCCCATGACCACAAGTCCTGGTACCTCGAAGAATTCTACAGAATCTACTCTGCCTGTGGCTTATAAATGGAACCACAAAGTCCAGACTCAGCGCATCTGCTTACAGCATAGTCTACTGAGTACTTTAAACCCACCATTGAGACCTACTGCTCAGAAAAGATTTCTTTCAAAATAGGACTGCTGACTGTACCTGGTCGCCCAGCACTCTCAGGCAGATATACAATGAGATTCATGTTGCTTTCATGCCTGCCACCTCCGTATCCAACTCTCAAGGGTCATTTTGTGAGAAATGCTGTTTGTGAAGCTGTAGTTCTTTTAGACAGTGGTGATTCCTCCGATGGATCAGAGTCCATTGAAAGGGAAAGAATCTGTCCTTGTGCGGAGGATTCACCATGTTGAATGCTTGGGAACACTGAGGAATCCAGGGAGGAAGTCAGAATAACAACTGAACTGGAGTTTGGAGCGAGTGTCAGTTTCCAGCCTCTTGAATTACTTCGAGGAGTTCAAGATTCTAGAAGAGGAGGTGACTGGCACTGTGGCAGGAAGAGCCAGAGAACTAGGGTAGAGCCTGAGGACAGGCTGCCCTTCCACAGCCTTGTGAGCAAACCTCAGTGGATGAACAGTTGCTTTTTTTTTCTTTTTTTGGTGGTACTAGGGATCGAATTTGGGCCCTTCTGCATCCAAGGTTGATGCGGTACCACTAGAGCTAAATACCCAGCCCAAGCAGTTGCTTTTTGTGGGTGAACAAAGACAGTGGTTCCTTAAATTCTGTGAACCTTGTTGAAATGCTAATGAAGAATTTTAGAATATTAATCCACTAAGTTGATAAAGCTGCATCGGGATTTTAGAAGACCCAGCCCAGTTTGGATAGAAGTTCCCCCATGGGTATGATGGTGTTCTATGCCACAGAGAAATCTTCCATGAGAGGAAGAATGAGTTGAGGCAGCAAACTTCGTAGTTGTCTTATTTTCAGAAAGTGCCACAGCCACCCCTCCTTCCTCACCCGGGCCCACTCTCCAACAGAGTCCAGACCCTACGCGAGCAAAATAATTGTGTTTTACT
Organism: Thryonomys swinderianus; assembly: GCA_004025085.1. NCBI lineage: Eukaryota > Metazoa > Chordata > Mammalia > Rodentia > Thryonomyidae > Thryonomys > Thryonomys swinderianus. The sequence continues at coordinate 60,653 of PVIC010000175.1, forward strand.
GAAAGCTAGATAATCATTAGCATTTTTTAGCAATGAAGTATCTTTAAAATTAAGGTATATAACTTGTATCTGTGTATCTACTATTGCACATTTAATGGACTATAATGTAAGGTCAACATAATTAGCTAGGCTTGGTGGTACAGGCCTGTAATTATGTACCTAGGAGGCTGAGACAGGAGGGTTATTGTGTGTTCAAGGCCAGGGCAGAGCCAGGCTGTAATGCATTCAGAGCAATCCTGAACTACGAACTGAAACCCTGTCTTAGCCCTGCCAAATGTTGGCATAATTTTTATGTGTGCTGAGAAGCCAGAATACAGTTCGGTGACTTAGTTTCTTGTGGTGCTCACTTTATCGTTGCTGCCTGGAAGCACAACTTCAGTGCCTGCAGGGTATACCTGCTTTTGTAAGGCACGTGGAAGGGTGTTCAGGATGAAATAAGTGCTGTTCAGCTTTTCATGACATTAAATATAATAATGATTTGAGTTTGTAGTGATATACTATACTTTAGTGCTGGAGGCAGAGTGTAGTAGTAGTAGTAGTAGCTCCACAGTAGAGCGTGTGTGTAGCATACATGAGGCGCCAAGTTTAATCTCCAGGATCACAAAAATTGATCAGTAATTATTTTAATGCTTTGACGCAAAGTAGGTGAGCTCTCTTGCTGTGAGTGAAGTCATGGGCACTGATAAGGGTTCTGCCTGTGGGGGCTGTGTGCAGGGAGGGGGGTAGGTTTCTGAGGAAGGCAGCAGTGTGGGGAAGGAAGTGTCTTGGCCTTGCAGACCCCAGACACAGGTTAATGGAGACATCCCTGAGACAGGGGGCTATCCTCTGGAGAGGGTTTTATCTGTCCTGGAAGAGGAGGTTAGATGAGATTGATGTCTGCATACTGGTTGGTCACAGGCTAAATTCTGCCTGGACTTACTCCATTGGCTCCTAGAAAGTTTTGGGAATATTTGAATGGATCAGAAGATTCCATGAAAGAAACTAGATTCCAAAGATTCCCAGAGTTGGGGCGGGGATTTAGTTCAGTGATTCTAGTGTCTGGTTAGCAAGTGCAAGGTTTGGAGTTCGATCCCCAGCACCACACACCACAATGTTGGGTGTGCTGGCTCCATGCCTGTAATCCTAGCATTCAGGAAGCAGAGGCAGGAGGATTGCCGAGAGTTTGAGGCTAGCTTGGGCTACATAGTGAGATCAGCCCAGCCTGAACTACAAAGTGAGATCCTGTCAAAAAGAAAAAAGAAAAAAAAATTCCCAGACTCTGCTAGACATGGTGGTGCATCCCTGTATTCCCTGGGATGCTAAGGCAAGGAGGAGTACAACTTCAAGCCCAGCATGGGCAATTTAGGGATTTATTGAGGTGCTCAAATAAAAAAAAATAAATGAGGGCTAGGAATATAGGTCAGTACAGGAGCCCTCAGTTCAACCCCTGGACCACTTTAAAAACAAAAACAAAATCCTGGCCATGGTGGCTCACACCTGTAATCCCAACACTCGGGAGGAAGAGGCAGGAGGATTGCTTAATTCAAGGCTAGCCTAGGCTACATAGTGAGCTCAGGGCCAGCCTGAACTACAAAGTGAGACCCTGTCTCCAAAACAAAAACAAAAACCTGAAGCTTTAGCAGTAACACCTGCATTCCGGGATAGTAACATGTGCTAAGTTGTGGTGTTTAGTAATGGTAGCATTTTGCTTCAGTCATTGGTTGCTGCAGCAGATGCTGTGGATGGTAGTTGCCCAGGCCACAACCGTCTGTGGCACTTTAGTGTGAGCCAGTGTGACTTCCCATTACTAGCTTGCTGCTGATTTGTCTGAGGATTTTTCTGTGGAAGTGATATTAAATGCTCAACCCTATACTCTTCAGTGATAAAGGGGGTTTCGCATTCCCTAGACTCCTTGCCTGTCTGGTAGGATAATTACTGTGTAAAGTAGTAGAACTCATGATACTGGTGGCTTCCTGATCCAGCAGTGTTCAGAGGGCCGCCCATGAGAGCTGATTGGATCGTGACACCTATGCACCAGTTCCCTGATGGTTTCCAGCTGAGTGGGCTGTTAGGCTGGGGCTCTGTTGGAGAAAGAAGGTCACTAATGAGATGCCTGTCACTAATGAGGTGCATCTTGTCCCCAGTTTACCCCCAGCCGTTCTTGGCTGCCTTGAGTGAGCATCCTTCTTCTACCATGGTGTTTCTGCCTTGCCACAGGCCTGAAACAGTGGAGCCTACTGACCATGGACTAATACCTCTGAAACCATGAACCTCAATAGAGCTGTCCTCCTTTAAGTTACTTTTCTCATGTATTTTTTCACAGTGATAGAAAGCTGACTAACATGATATTCTGTACCAGTCACCAGAGTTTTTCCTTGGGCTTACATTCCTGTCACCCTCAATGACAGCTAATTTAGTAGAGCACTTTTAAAAAATAAAGGCCCTTTCTTCCTTGTCTTATGTTCCCACCTCGAGTGGTGTTTCCTAAAGTGATCACTAAGATGTATACCTTACACTTGTATCCTTGTCCTGGTTTGGTTTTGGGGGAAAACTAGACTTAAGAAAACCATAGTCCCTCATACAGATACCAAATGAGATTTATATGTGTGTGTTAGGGTGGGGAGTGTTTCTTTTTAGTTATTTTTTAAAATAATCATACTTGGACAATTTTTCTTGGGTATAGAAATATTTACCTATTCCATATCTGTCAAAAACAGAATGTCATAGAATGGCTAGGCTGTGTGGACTTCTAAAGAAATGAAGGCTATTTCCTTGTGTAAATAAAAACAAAGACCGAATTATTTTATACAACTGATTTTCTTCACTTATTAAAATATTATGTCCCTTTCTTTCTTCTTCTTCTTCCTTTTTTTTTTTCAGTGCTGGAGATAGAACCCCGAACTGCATGCACATGAAACATATGCAATACCACTAAGCTATGCCCCAGCCCCCCATATTGACATTTGCCCATATGCATGTCTGAATGGGAGAGTCTTTCGCTTGAAGATCCTTGTGGCTATACAATGGGCCACAAGCAATGAAACCTCTACGTTGTGACTGATGAATCATTTGATTCTGCCTGAAAACATCAGTATTTTAAAAAAGGACATTTGAAAATCAATTTTGTTTTCTAAAAGTGTAAACAACTATCCTGGTTTGTGCAGGGCTAAGAAACTCATGGGACAAAGGATTCCTCATCCTAAAACCAGGACAAATTGGTTTCCTAACTTAAATGAAGGTCACCCATAAGAACTTTTTAAGTTTACCCCCTGGAAGATTAGGATCTTATAATACATATGTGATGTCATATTTTTAAAAAGAGTCCAAATTTAAGCATATAGTGTGTAATAAAGGGTATGGTGAATGTTTGTGTTTTTAAAATTGATTGCAGCAAAAGACACATTGCTTTTAATCAGCCTTAGAATGCTCCCCCTCCCTGCAAACACACTTACCCATTAAAGTGGCAAGAATGATGGGAAAAAGAGTGTTCAAGTGTGCTTGAAGCAAGGGGATGTATTTTGAGGGGACTAATAGCAGTATGCCTTTTACTGTACAAAGTTTTTAAAATTTAAACAGGGACCTTGTATTTGGATCAGGCCCTGTATGCTGAAATAAAATAGCTTCTTTCTAGATTTCTAATTGCAGAAGTCTGAGTGAGTTTCACAGGGTGACTTTGGTCTTCTTTGGTGCGTACATGGACATTTCTGCCAGGTAGAATTGATCTGGCTGTGCAGCTACATGACACTGTTCCATGGGGCGGGGAGTGGAGGGTGGCTTGAAAACAGTGGTACCTGTCCCCCTTCACAGCCTCCACTCACTCACCAAGAAGCAGCAGGCAGTTGGCAGGTTTGCATCTTTCCCGGAGGGGCTCTCACACCAGCAAAGATGGTCGGGGAAGGGACTGCACAGCCGGTTCAAGGGTAAAACATTTGGGTCCATTTGAGCTCCTTCGTTACCTGTCACCCTCTCATCCTCCTCTGTTGCAGGATCACCTATTTTTAGTGATACTATGTCTTAATCAGAGATGAGCTTGTGAAAAATCTCTGCTCCCAGATTAGATGTGTGTGTCTGTGGAGCGAGAGAGAGCAGGAGCCGAGACCCAGGGTGAACGGCAGAAATAGCACAGGGTTCAGATGGTGCCAGAGGGACATAGAGAAGTGGGAGCCAGATATGTGCAGGATACGTAAGGAAGACCTGGGAAACCAGGCCCTGAGCCCTGAGATGCGCATGTGAGGCCAAGTGGAAAAATTAATGAGTTGACTTGGGTCTAAAAAGGTAGTTGAGTTTGAATTCAAGTTCTGTCACTTAGCCATCTTACAGCTTGTGCAGGTCTGGAGCCTGTTTGCTCTTCTGTAAAGCAGAGACAGGAAGGAAGGGAAGCTAACTTTTGTTGAGCACCTGCTATGTTCAAGGGATAGTGTTAGGAGCAGGGGGGAATTGTCGCATTTTAAGCTTTTCCGGTCCTGCAAAGTGGGCGTGATTGGCTCCATCATATGAGGAAACTGAGGAAGAAATCTGATCGTTTTCTTAGCCTTACTCAGCTGGTAAGTAACAAAGCAAAATTCAAATCTGGGTTAGTCTAACCCCAAAGAAAGTGCAGTTTCCACTGTGCCAGCTGGTCTGTGACCTCAGGGTCTTCCTTGGGGTTCCCATTGGGGTTCCTGCTGGGCAGATCCAGGAGATGATAGAGGCCCATGTAGATCAGCCTTCTTCAAGGTGAAGAGTCACAGGAACACTCAGAGCTGGCCCAGTGTTTTCCCAGAAGAAGAGGCCATGAAGGATGGATCTAAGGCAGCACCGTGGGGCACAGAGGACCAGGCTTTTTTATAGCAGGCTCTGGAAGACCGGCTGTCACTGTGCAAGTAGGAGAGCTCAGTATCCACTTGTGTAGGGGCTTTGAGAGCTCTAGATTCTGTGTTTATTATCCGAGGATGAGAGTTAAGGTTAGACTGTTTTCTTAGCCTCTGGAAGGCTGCAGGTCATAGTACTGCTCCTAATGCTACTTTCATTAAATAAATGTTTTTCTTCTTCCAGCTCTTCCTTCACCTTCCTGATGTTCATTGTAAACAGTGGTTGTGTGACTTGGTGTTCTTTTTTATCATAAAGATTGGGGGCTGAACAAATCTACCCAGCATAGGTGGTAACTGGACAGGCCAAAGGAAGGAGAGGAATGGGCTCTGCCGAACAGAGTTGTGCTTCGGAAAAGCAAGGAGTAGATGCTTAACAAACTCTAGCTTCAGGGATGATTCCAGCTGGCACAGAGTTGGTCAGTGAATTGAGTTTGAAGGAAGGGATGTATAAAGTATGTGAATGCTTTTGACGAAAATTTTGGCAAAACTGTCAGGCATTAAGAAAGATGAGTGAAACCTTGGGAATGCTACAGAAAGATTATGTTGGTGCTCTTAGCATGTGTTAGGGCACTGTCCCCTCAAGTGCACGCACCCAGGGCTTGTCCAGCTGCCCAGGGAGGTGACTTTGTGTGATTCATCATTTACCCTTGGTTAGAGTCCAGATTCTTCAAACTTGTGGGAAATGGATAATATTCAAACAAGTTCTATCTGTTAGAGGTTTTTTCATTTTCTATTGTTGCTGTAGTGAAAAATTATCACAAATTCAATAGCTTAAAAGGCACGAATTTATGATCTTACAGTTCTAGTGACAAGCAGTCCTCCATGGGTCTCAGTAGGCTAAAAATCAAAGACCTGGCAGGGCTACATTCCTTCTGGAGGTTTCCAGGAGAAAGTCTGTTTCTGTCTTTTCTGGCTTTGAGAAATTACCTGCATTTCTTCACTTTTGCTTAGCTTCTTTGTCCTTCAAGCTTAGATTAGCTTCTTTCTGCTTCAAAATCAGCAGTGTAGCATCTTTGAATCTCTCTCTGATTCTGAGCCTCTTGCTTTCCTCTTTCTCTCATTAGTGCCCTTGGCCCATGTAGATAACCCAGGATAACATCCCATATCAAGATTCGTAGCTTATCTCAACCGCAGAGCTCCTTTGCCGTGTTGGGCTGCATGTTGATGGGTTACGAGGGTCAGGACATGGGCTATAATTCTGCTGAGGACAGAGATGCAGATGAGTTCAATTGTGAGATCACCTCAAAAGTCTGAGGCAAACTTCATGCTGTGTACAACTTTAAGCAGCTTTGTATTTGATTTAGTGGTCTTATTTCAACTTTTTTCCATTTAAAATTGTACATGCATTCTTTTCTTGTGTTCTTCAGACCAGCTTTGCCATCTTCTCTTTCCTTCAGTAATAAGTCTTTTAATGCATCTTGCCTTTCCATTTTTATAATAACTGTGCTTTGGTAAGTGTGAAAATTAAACTCATAGTATTACAGTGAGAGAAGTATGTCCAAGAGATACTGGAACCAAATGAACAATCCCATTAGCCAAAAGGTACAAGTGGAGCGACAAAGTAAAGATAGTAGCCTTGGCTTGTAACCCACAGTGTGAAATACACACATGAGCTGTGCTGATGGAAAAGAAATGACTGAAAAGGTAAATAAATGTGGGAGAACAGACAACTCTCCCATGCAAAACAATTCAGAAGAACTGTAGTAGATACTGTAGTCTCAAGTCCTCACTCCGTATGTTATTTCTCCCTTCTAAAGAAGGAAAGATGTGGGGAAAGTGATTTTACAGTGGAGTGACCTGAGAATGGGTCAACATCAGTGACTGGCCTTGGTGCGGTGGGAGGCACGTGGCCCTAGACCCCATGGTCTTTCTCTCCAGGACACTTTTCTTTTTTTTTTTTTTAGACAGGGTCTCGCTTTGTAGCTCAGGCTGGCCCTGAGCTCACTGTGTAGCCCAGGTAAGCCTCAAATTCAGCAATCCTCCTGCCTCTGCCTCCCGAGTGCTGGGATTACAGCCCTGAGCCACCAGGCCTGGCACTGTGGTGTGTGGTATTGATTGCTGGTGGGCGTGAGTCACCATGCCCAGCATGGTATGTGGTTACCGGGATCGAACTCAGGACCTTGTGCTTGTGAGGCAGGTGCCGGAACCACTGAGCTAAATCTCCGGCCCTCCTCCAGGACACTTTTTAAAATCCCAAGTGTCTAATGAAGTGGTTGCATTTTGGGGGCGTTCACTCATTGGAGGATCTGATAAAAGTTACGATGCGAGTTCCAGGAAAGCTACAAACATCAAATAGTATGTAATCGTCCATCAGCAGTTTATGGGGCTTCATAGCCTTGGCACGATACCAAGAGAATTTTAGCTGTGTTACAGAAATGATGTCAACCGACTGAATCCAGGTGATATTTTAATAACTATCTGAGGCATGTGTATGGTGCTCTGTGCTTGTACAGCCCTTGGAGGTGCCTTCTCCTCCTTGCTCCTTACTGCAACTCTGTGTTTTCTGCTGCGTGGGTGCTGGTAACCTCATTTGCCAGGGATTCAGTTCCCCCAGTGACTGGTTAGCACGTTACCAATAGAGCCAGGACCCTAAATGCTTTATCATAGCACTGTTTCTGTAGAACCGTAAACAACTATTACTCATCCTCCCCAGCTTCCCTCTTCTTTCTAGTTGCCCCCTTTGAGATGATATTTAGATTGGGAAGAAGTCTCATAATGATTCTACTTATAGCTAATAATGTTAGAATGCTTATTACGCATCAGCTATTATTTCCATGTCCATTTTTATAAATGAAGTTGAACAATTGAGCTCCCAGAGCCTCTTGCATTTCCCTGGATTGTATTTATCTTGCTAGAGGAAAAATAGTGAATCTCAGAGTAACTTGCCCAAGGTTGTAGAGCTAATAAGATTTGAAGTCAGGATTCACCTCTAGTGGTGTCATTTCACAGTGGCCAAGTCTAAAATGGATTCTATTACCATTTCATAGTAGTTAATACATTGTACCCTAGAATTGGGAAAATTAAGGTTCAGATCCTAGTTCTGTCATTTTTGAGCTGCTGTGTGATTTACTTGCAAATAACCGTGTTTATGACAAGTAGTTACCTCACAGGATTGTAGGAGGGATGATTAATCGTGATAATAAAGGCCAAGTTCACAGCATGCTGCTGGGTGTACAGTTAAGGGTGGACACTTTCCATGGCCCCTTGAAATTGGTACAAAGGCCTCAGCTCCCTGAAAGGCCCTTCATGACCGGGCCCGTCGGCAGCAACTCTTCCCTCACTCTGAACACTAGCATGTTGAACCACGGCAGGCTCAGTGTAGGGCATCGGTCCTTGCCTGCCTCTGTAGTTTTGCTCGGGAGGCCCTTACCTGTCTTCCTCTGGTGAACACCTGTTTTCCTTTCTGTCATAGTGTAGACAGCGCTGCCTGGAAGCATTTTCCAACCATTCCCCTCTCCCACACCTAGACTTGGGATACTTCCGTTTCATCCCTCAGCCTCTGTACTGGGCTGAATTGCACTCTCAGACCAAATGTCTGTGTGTGTCTCCACAGCAGACTGTAGACTCACGAGGAAGAGGACTGCACCGTGGTCCCTGTTGTGTCCCAGGGCCTGGCCGATGCCTGACCTGGAGTAGACACAGAAAACAGGGAAGGAGCGAAGGAAGTGTCACTATGTCACAGGAACTGTCTCCTCACAACTCTTTACTCTTTTGTCCTTTATTCTCTCAAGTGAAGCTTTAAAAACTTTAATTCTGCACATAGACATGGAGGTAAAAATAAAATGGAGGAAATCTGAAGAAAAATTGATCCATAACGTCAGTATCCATGTCCAGGTTTGTGATGTCCTACTGTTTTTCCCTTTCTGTATCTTTTTAAAATTGATTTTATTGGTACATTTTATATACACATCATGATCACAATCAACATTGAGAATTTGTGCCAGTGTATGACACAGCTTCTCATTTTTCCCCGTTCCCCTGCCCACCCTACCACCCCTACCCCATATATACCTGAGCTTTGTTTCCTGATTTCAGTTATGAGTATGTCCTCAAAGTACATCCTTTTGAGTATAAATGACTCAAATTTATTATTCTTTATGGTCAAATAATACTGCATTTTATTAAAAAAACACATCTTCTTTATCCAGTAACCAGTTGATGGGCATGTGAGTTGTTTCCAAGATTAAGCTGTCACAAACTGAGCTGCTATAACATGTTGCTGTGATAAGAATCTTTGAATTCTTTCATGTGTATATCTAGCAGAGGAATAGCAGGGTCGAATGAGACCTCTGTTCTAGTGTTTTGAGGAATCTCCACTGTGGTTGCACTAGTCTACATTCCCACCAACAGTGGAGAAGGGTTCCTTCCTCCCCATAGGCTCGCTAGCACTTGTTACTGTTTAATTTTGAGATCTTTCTGTAGCTTTAAAAAAAAGTGTAATAAAGGACCTGGAGACTTAGCTCAGGTGGTACTATATCTACCTTGGAAACACAAGGGTCTGAGTTCAATCCCCAGTACCATAAAGAAAAAAAAGGAAAACTGGATTAAAGAATACATAACATTCAAGTTACCATTCTGACCACTTGTAAGAATACAGTTTGGTAGTGTTAAATATATTTATATTGTTGTGCAACTACTGCCTCTGTCATCCTGTGAAACTGAAACTCTTGATCAATTATATAGCAACTCCCCAGCCCCAGTTCTAGCTACCATTTGACTTCCTGTCCCTAGGAATTTGACTACTTGGTGTACTTAATATAAAGTACAGAACTTACCTTTTTCTATATAGTTATTTCATTTAACATTATGTACTGAAGGTTCATCTGTGTCATATCAACATGTTTGGTTTTTGAAAAGATCAATAATATTCTGAATATTACATATATATCATGTTCAATTTATATATTCATCTGTTGAGTATTTAAATCACTTCTGTCTCTTATCTATTGCAAGCATTGCTGTTAATAACAGAAATGTGCAAATACCTATCAGTTATTTTGGATATATACCCAGAAGTGGGATTGTTGGGTCATATAGGAGATTTTTTTGTTAATTTTTAGTGTGTGTGTGTGTGTGTGTGTTTTAGATAGGGCCTCACTTTATAGTTCAGGATGGCCCTGAGCTCACTATGTAGCCCAGGCAGGCCTTGAACTCAGAAATGCTCCTGCCTCTGCCTCCTGAGTGCTGGGATTACAGGCATAATTAATTTTTAGTTTTTTGAGGAATTGTTATCCAAAGCAGTTACATACTGTTTTCCAAAGCAGTTACACCATTTTTTCAGTTTTACCAACAGTTCAAAAGAGTGCCCTTTAAAAAAATCCTAGCCATCTTTGTTATTTTTTTATTTTTAAAATGTATCCATCCTTTTGGATATGAACTGGTGTCCCATTGGGGTTTTGCTTTGTATTTCCCTCATAATTGATGATATTGAAGTTTATTTATTAGTATTTGAGAGTTTTAATGACATTATAAGTGAAGTTGTTTATAATTTCTTTTTTGAATTGTTGATTGTGAGTGTACAAAAATCTTTTCATAAGCTTGTTGGCCATTGGTATATAAATGTTGGAGAAATGTCCTAAGTCCTTCACCCACTTTTAGTCAGGTTGTTTGATTTATTGCTGTTGTTATAAGTGTTATTTACTGCTATTGTTGTAAGAGTTATTTATATTTATACTCTATATTTTCCCATTATCAGTTACATATTCTGCATTTTTTTTTTTTGAGACAGGGTCCCGCTTTGTAATTCGGGCTGGCCTTGAGCTCACTATGTAGCCCAGGCAAGCCTGGACCTCACCAATCCTCCTGTCTCTGCTTCCCAAGTACTGGGATTACAGGCGTGAGCCACCACACTCGGCACTGTGGTATGTGGTATTGATTGCTGTTGCGTGTGAGTCCCCACGCCCAGCATTGTATGTGGTTACTGGGATCCTCAGGACCTTACACTTGCCAAGCAGGTGCCGGAACCATTGAGCTAAATCTCTGGCCCTACACTTATTTTTTTTAACACTGTTGAATATGTCCTTTTTTTTTTTTTTTTGAAGCAAGGTCTCACTTTGTAGTTCAGGCTGGCCCTGAGCTCAATATGTGGCCAAGACAAGCCTCGAACTCACCTGGCATTGTGGTATGTGGTACTGATTGCTGGTAGCCATAAGTCACCATACCTGGTATTGTGTGTGGTTACCGGGGATGGAAACAGGGACCTTGCACTTGCTAGGCAGGCGCTAGAACCACTGAGCTAAATCTCTGGCCCCTGTTGAATGTATCTTTAATGCACAAAGGCTTTTAAGTTTGTTGTAATCCTATTTGACTATTGTAGCTTTTGTTCCCTGTATTAATAAATCATTGCCAACTCCAAGGTCATGAAACTTATGTTTTCTTCTAGAAGGCTTGTAGTTTGGAGTCTTTTATTTATGTTTTTAATTCTTTTTGTTTCTTTTTATATGATATATGGTCTCAACTTCATTCTTTTTGCATGTGGATATCCATCTTTCCCTCCACTATGTGTGAAGACACTGTCCTTTCACCTGTTGAGTGTCCTAGGTTCTTTTGTTGAAAATCATTGGACCATATATGTGAGCATTTACTTCTGGAGCCTTTATTCAATTGATCTGTATACTTCTATGCCAATACCATACTGCTTTGACTATCATAGTTTTGTAATATGTTTTGAATTCAGAAAGTAGGGGTCTTCTAGCTTACTCTTTTTCAAAATTGTTTTGACTATTCCAGTCACTTTAGAGTTTACATACACATTAGGGTAACATTTTCTGTGTCTTAAAAGTGCTGTTGGGATTTTTATAGCAATAATGTTGCACTGTAGAGATTTAGGAGTAATATTAACTTCTTCATATTACATGTTCTAATCTTTAAACATATGACATCATTCCATTTATTTGGGTGTTTAATTTTTTTCAGTAATAAGTTTTCAGCATACAGATCTTTTACCTCCAAGGTTAGGTTTATTTGTATTTCATTGTTTTGATATTATTATAAATGAAACTTTTTAAATATCCTTTTTGAATTGTTCATTGCAAATATATGGCAGTGAAGCCGATCTTTCTGTGTTGAGTTTTGTATCCTGCCACTTTGCTCAGTTTTTTTGTCATGGAATTTCTGGGATTGGCTACATATAAGATCACACCATCTGTGAACAGAGATTATTTTGCTTCTTTCAAATTTGGATGCTTTTGTGTCATTTCCTTGCCTGTCTCCTCTAGCTAAGACTTTCAGTACTGTGCCACTGTTTTGTTTTGTCCCTGACGTTAAAGGAAATACTTTGCCATTCACCACTGAATATTTCATTTATGGAGATTTCATATATGACCATAGCTATGTTGAAGTAGTTTCCTTCTATTCTTGGTTTGTTGAATATATTTACTCTGAATAAGTATCAAATCTTGTCAGGTATTTTTTTTAACATTAATTGAGCAATGGATCATATGGGTTTTGCCCATCAGTTTGAAATATAGGGTACTATATTGCTTGATTTCCATATGACCCATCATTGTATTACAGGAATAAATATAAGTTGAATATGATGTATTATCCTTTTAATGTGTGTGTGTGTGTTTCTGTACTGGGGATTGAACTCTGGCCCTTGGGTGTCCAAAGTTGTCGTGGTACCACTTGAGCTAAACCTTTAGCCCCTTAATGTGCTCTTTTATTTGCTAGGATTTTTGTTGAGGTTTTTTCATCAGTATTTCTTAGGAATATTGGTCAGTAGTTTGTAGCATTTTGGCTAACTTTGATGTCAGAATAATGCTGGCTTCCTGGATTGAGTTGGGAAGTGTCTCCTCCTCTTCAGCTCTTTTGGAGGCATTTGGCAAAGATTGGTGTTATTCTTTAAACGTTTGGCAGAATTTCCCATTGAAGCCATCTGTTCCTGGGCCTTCTTAGTTGGGAGGTTTTTGATTACTTATTCATTCTTCTTGGTAGTCATTGGTCTGGCAGAGTTTTAATTTCTTTCCCATAATTCAGTCGGGATAGGTTTTGTGTTTCTGAGAAATCCATGTTATCTAATTTGTTGGTATACCATTATTTATAGTATATGAAAGATGACTTGTATAATTCTTTTATTTCTGTGGTGTGTGTTATAATGTTTCCTTTTTCATTTCTGATTTTAGTTTTTTGAGTCTTACCTTTTTACTTAGTAAACCTAACTAAAAGTTTGTCAGATTTGATGATCTTTTCAAGAACATAAACTTGGTTTTTTCTTTGATCTTTTGTTTCATTGATCTTTTTGTTGATCTTTTTGATTTATTAATCATTAATCTTTTTCTTTCATTTTCTTGTTATCTGTTTTTTAATACCTGCTCTAATCTTTATTTCCTTCTGTTAATCTTGGGTTTAGCTTGTTTCTTTTTTAGTTCCTTGAGATATAGTTAGTTTGTTGATTTGAGATCTTCCTTCTAGATGTTTTTAGAGCTATAAACTTTTAACACTACTTTTGTTGTATCTAAGTTTTTATGTGTTGTATTAGTATTTTCCATTTCTCAAGATATTGAAAAATTCCCTTTGTGATTTCTTCTTTGATCTGTTGACTACAGAACATTTTCTAAATTGTGTCTGGGCTTGTGAATGCCCAGCTAGAAAGTACTTTCTCCAGCTTCCTTTGCAACCAGCGATGTCCATATGTCTCAGTTTGGGCTAGTGGCATGCCTTCCTGCCTCACCATTCTCCCTGGTACTAGAAAATCAGGAAATGGTACATTTTTGAGCAGCCTTGTAGGGATCCATCGTTAAAAGATGGCATTCCCTCCACTCAGATCTATGCAGTGTCCTAGAGTCTGCTTTGTTTTGAGCCATTATTTTTTAAAAAATACACATTTAGCTCAAAGAGACCATTGTGTTTTGAAGATCTCTTTATCACAGTACCTTAACTTATACCATATTAATATTTTAGCTTTAGCAAATGTGCTTCATTGACTTAAGGAAGTAAACAATACTGACTTCTTCATTTTCTTTCCTTATCGAGACATTAAAATAAATGAGTAAATTACTCTTTACAAAATTAAATGGATCCTAGGCCTTTTTGTCTCAGAAGTCCACTATCATAAAGTGCTTTTATAGGGTGAGAACAACTGTGTATATATTTTTTTTTTGAGACAGGGTCTCGCTTTGTAGTTCAGGCTGGTCCTGAGCTCACTATGCAGCCCAGGCAAGCCTCGAACTCAGCAGTCCTCCTGCCACTGCCTCCAAAGTGCCACCACACCCAGCACTTTGGTATGTGATATTGCTGGTGGGTGTGAGTCACCATGCCCAGCATTGTATGTGTTTACCTGGATTGAATTGAGGACCTTGCGCTTGTGAGGCAGGCGCTGGACCACTGAGCTAAATCTCCGTCCTGCACAAATGTATTTTTATTTGTATCTAGTCTTTGCCTGTCTTTACAGCTTGTCTCTCTTTTATACAGTAGGTAAAATTCTCTTTTTTCTCTTGCTTTCTCTCCAACTGGCTACATCCTCTTCTGTGAGGGAGGATCTTCACATATGCTAATTTCTACACTTGAAATGTTCTTCTCTGATCCCCTTTTATCTGTACTCATATCTCAGCCATTTATCACCTCCAACAAAAGCCCTTTGTGACCCTTCAGACTTGGTTTTAAAGTAGGCTCCATAAAGCAATTCAGTGTACAGGGATTTATTAGAGGAAACTTCTGTGCAGGATAAAAGGCAGATTTATTATCAGGGTTCTCTGGAAGAAGGGAACCAATAGGACGCATGTATAGTGAGAAGAGGTGACTTACTGGCTTGGCTTATGTGATCCGAGCCAGGGTGGTGCCACATTGGCTGTCTGCAGGCTTCAGAGCCGGGAAACCTGAAGCTGCTCAGTGTGGGAATCTGAAGTGTCAGAACCAAAGGAACCAAGATGCAGCCCTTGTCCAAGGCTCACGTCTACAAGCTCCCTCGAGACTTGCAGTCCTTGATCTGGGCTGAGGCTGAAGAATCCTGAGTCAGATATGCACAAGTGGTAGCAACAGGATAAAAAAAAAGTAAAAATCTAGTTTACACAGGTCCGAGCTCCCCTCTTCCTTCTTCTGTTCCATTTCTGACCTAGCCTACTGGATGTGCTGTCCACGTTCAGAGCAGTCTTGGCCTGCAGTTTGGTGGGCTATGGGCCAGTTATCTCTGGAGACAACCTCACACCCAGAAATGTGCTTTCATGGTTTTTTCAATCTAGTTAACAGCCAAGGTTAATGTCACAGCAGTGGTGGGAGGAGCAAGACTGGACAGGGAGAGCCATCACACCCAGGTGTAGGCCAGGTTCTTGAGGCAGGAGAACAGGAAGGAGGAGTAGATAAGGGAAACCTCAGACTGATCAGCTCCGGAAGTGGCTCAGCCAGCCAGCAGGTGGGCCTGGGCCTGGGTTGAAGAATCAGGTCTCCCACAGGAAAGAGCCATGGCAGGGAGCAGCCCCAGGGACCTTGAGGAGCGGCTCCTGGGCTCTCAGCCGGCTGTGCTCACTGCAGCTGGAGATGCCAGTGGGCTTCGTGGCAACTGCGTGCGCTCTCTGCACCCTTTGTGTGTGATCAGACGGCACGTGTGATTATACGGCCACTGTTCTCCCTTCTGCCTCCCTCTGTGATCTAAGCATCACAAGGGCAGAGTCTGGTGTGTTTGGCGTGTGGTCTCCAGGGCATGGTACAGCACCAGGCACATTTTAAGTGAAGACGACCTGCGTATTTTTTTGTTTTGAGACAGGGTCTCACTTTGTAGTTCAGGCTGGCCCTGAGCTCACTATGTAGCCCAGGCAAACCTCAAACTCAGCAATCCTCCTGCCTCTGCCTCCCGAGTGCTGGGATTACAGGCGTGAGCCACCATACCCGGCAACCTGCATATTTTTGAAAAATTAATTTTTAATTATTTTCAAATAATTGAAAGACTTTTATTTTAAAATTTTCAAACCTAGTTCCAAAATACGGATATACTGTATCAAAAGAATAAACTTTAAAATTAATAGACTCTGCCCCTGATGGTTTTGCCCTGACTTGGTGCTGAACCAGAAAAATCTGTTAGATGAAATTTAATAAAACAGATGTCCCTCTGGCAGTTGATCAGTTCAGGCCCTGGAAATATCTAATCTTGAGCAAATCTGAAACCCACAGGTTCATTACCTGTGCTTGGAAAGATGGTATTTGTTCTGAGGTATCTTTAAGAGCTTAATAAAGCACTCTATTTTTAAGTGACCCCTCATGTAAATAAAATGCTTTATTGGTCTACAGGGAAAAAAAGGTTAGATTTATTGACCAACTATGAAAATGTAGATGATTCTCCCATGCTCACTGCTTTGAAGTTAGGCAAAGGGGAAGTGTCAGAGTCTTCTCAAGTTTGGGCAAAGGCCCTGGAAACGGCACCAAGAGCACCTTGCGTGCGGATCACCCTGTGAGAGGATATCTTGTGGAAATGTGGGTGGTCTGCAGGGAGCTTTGCCTAGAGAACAGTGTTTAGGGCTCAGGTGGCAGTGTGAGTGTGAACCTGCATGACGTGGTGCACACCTTTTCTTACCCCTTGTCTCTTTGAGCTCTCTGGCCCTGGATGCGTGACTTTAGATCTCTAAATGCAGCTGCCTCCGTGAACCTGGTCTTGTTCTTGAGGAAGAGTATAAAAGGCAAGTGTTTCAAAGTACTACCTGATTGATAATAAGGGTCATATAAGGCAATTCTGTATCAAGGAGAAAAATGAAACATGTAGAAACTGTTACCCTAAGATGGACTCTTTAGTGCTCTGCAGACTTCTGGGCCAACTGCATTTTTGACCTTCATTTTGCTGTGGCTTTTGTGCTACCATTTGATGTTATGACCTTAGCATCAGTCTAGGTTTTTTTTTTTTTTTTAAGAATTTTGAATAGCAGAATCAGTTTACAAAGGATTAAGTGCTTTATTGAGATTGTATAATTTAATGCCACAGCCACTTGCTGAAATAAAGACTGTTCTGGAAAAAACAACAGAAGAAATGGAGACCTTGTGAGGTATAAGTAATTAGCCCTATAGGAAACTGATTTGATGAGTAATATTATAAAAGACGGGTCTCTGATTTGCAAGGAAAGATGAGCCTTATTTTATATCATCAGGTTGTATTTGATGGATCATTGTAGGCTATTTGCAAATGCTCGTGGAGTAAGGACTCAGGTGAACCCAACATAAACATACATGTCTGAAGGTATGTGGAACCTTGCTTTGTGAATAAACATATGCTCTGCCCTCCAGTGACCCCGGAAGAACCATTTTGTCAGGGAACCACTCCTCCCTAATTTACTTGATTTGTAATTTCAGCATTTCATAAAGTGAGAGCTCCTCTGTAATTACCCTCAGTGCCTCATTTAGGCGGCCGCGATCTTTGACAAAGTCTGTGCTCAGCAGCATCCACCTGCCTAGTTATTTTCTAAGTAAACTCTTACTGTTTCATGCCTGGTGAATGTTTTTGGTTATGTTTTGTGCTCCTGTTCTTCTGAATGTGACTCCAGTTCTATATTTTGGGTGTGAATGTTTCCATGATGAGGGATGTTTCTGAGCAGCTCAGTGTGTCTCGAGTTTGGGTGCTCCATTAGGATTCTTAAGTGACTGGCTGTGGTCCTTATCGGAGCACGAGCTGTGCTTAAAGAATTGCGAACAAATTCTATCTTGTAAGCAGCCAACAGTGTGCTTTCTTTATTACACTGTGAAGAGCACAGACTTGCACTTGTGCCAAATTTTTGCCTCATTTCCAGTTTAATGTTATAAAAGGAAAACGGTTGGTTAAAGTGTAAGAGGGAGGATGGAGTGAAGTTGTCTTACTGCCCTGAGTATTTGAAAGACTGAGCCCGCGGTTACAAACTCAAAATGTTGGTAAGGAGCAATAAGGCAGATATATCAGAGTACAGGGAAGGCCAAGTAGAAGCAATAGGGTGTGGTGGGTACTGGGAGAAGCTGGAGAATCGTGTCTCATCTTCATTTAAAAACATTTTTTTCCTAGCCAAACACAATACGAGATTGGCATTAAGTCCAGGTCTGGTTGCCATTTAGAAATTTCTCATTAGCAGAATGGCAGGTCAGACCCAAGGGTGGAGACATTTTAAGGTCCCAGAAGTACGACGGCCTTGTCTTTGATTCTTTCTATGAACGCTCCCTTTATTCTCTTTCCTCACACTTAAATGTTCCCTGTTTGTTTGCTTTTTATAATCTCTTTCTCTGTTTTTCCTTTATGCTTCACAAAGACACAGGCTATTTATCCTGCATGTAGTTGTAATCGGCAGCACTAGCCGGGGTATATTCAGCACTAGCCGGGGTGCTTGTGAAAATTGCTAAGTGCGTGAAGCAGGGCATATGACTCATCTTGTCATCCTAGGGTGTACCCTCTTCCTGGTACCCCAGGCCCCGGTACAGTGGTAGTGATTTGATGAGTATCTATTGAATAAGATTGTTGGGAATCATGGTCCAGCACAGAAGGTTAACCACAGGGCGGTTCTTTCTATTGGGTGGAGTCAAGGCCTAGAAATAGATGTGGTTATGGTTAGTAGGCTGGGAAGATGCCTGGGCATGAGACCCAGCTCCGCAAGGAAGTTCAGTGCGACAGAAAACAGTGTGCTTTAGGCCCACCAATGAGGCAAGACTAGTGACCCAAGCCAGTTGTTAGCATCAGGTCTCTCTGGTAGTGGCTAAAAATAGGGGACACAGGAAGGGACAGAGCATCCGCCTCAAGTGGTAACTGAAATGGGAGCTGAAGCCGTAGGGGCTGAAGGCTGAGATCACACACATGCCGAGGAGGGTGGTGGGCGGAGAGTCACAGCAGAGCAGAGGTGCTGAGAAGCCATCTAGGCCGTGCAGTCAAGTTTCTGATTCTATAATTGCAGAAGTTGTTGCAGTGTATTTGAGTGTAGTGAGAGGATATGGCAAATGTTTATAGTTTTAAGAATTATTACAGTCAGAGACATATGGCTACTCATCCCCTCACTTAGACACACTTATCCTGTTGGTTCTTGCCACTCTTTGAAGCAGTTCGGAAGTCCTCCTCCCTGAGGGTCTTTAAGTGTTGCACTGTGTTGGCTGCCTCAGTGTCAACCTGCACAGTCATGTTGACTGTGAAAAGTGAGAGTCACAAAGTGTGAAAGCGGCCAATGAGGTGCTGCTTGACTGTAGCATTGACTGTATTCGGACACACCTTGTAAAGCCATGAGAAGACTTCCAGCACTGCGCCAGGGAGTATTTTGAGGGGGATTAGTGATAATGAGCCTTTTACCGTAATAAATATTTTAAAATTAATACTCACCTTGTGTGTGTGTGTGTGTGTGTGTGTGTGTGTGTGTGTGTGGTACTGAGGATCAAACTCGGGACCTTGTGTCCAAGGTTGCCGGGGTACCACTTGAGCTAAATCCCCAGCCCTCACCATGTATTTTTGATCACACCTCATTGTAAGGAGAGAATAGGGGCATTGTTAACCATCCTGGCATGCACAGGCTGGCCCTCAAACGCAGAACTGCTTGGTACCGATGTGCTGAGGTTGAAAAAACTCCTGCCCTGATGCCCTGGGCAGCCAGTGGCTGAGCGATGGAAGAGGCCCGCGTGGCGGAATCCCTGTGCAGGAGAGACCAGAAACCCCACCCCAGAGAGAGTCCGGAACGAGCAATCTTCTCTCCTGTGTTAAGCCATCTAAATATGGGGCCTGTTTATCACAGTAGCCAGATGTGTTAGCCCAGGACATGGACATGCGATATACTGTATTGCTATCTGCAGGCTGAATACATGTTAAATTGAGGATCAGGGTTGGACTTAAAATTTGCCAGTTAATCCACAGCACAGGTTTCCCTCATTAAAACCCAGCCTTCATCAGTGTGTTGCTGGCATAGAAATGGTCTATGAATATTTAGTTTATATCCTGGGGAGAAAATATCTAGGGTTTGACCTGAGTAAGTAGGCTAAAAAAACCTGTTTGTTTATATTCTTTCTTTCTTTTAGTCAGTAAATGTTAAGTTAATCTTCTGTATCATGGCTATTAGCTATTGTTTGAAATGAAGATAAGTTAGCTTTGTGAAGTAGGAGTAGAAAAATTTTTACAGATGGTGGCTTTAGTAAATATTGTAAAAATGCCAGACTCAAATCTGTTTGAATGCTAATAAGCAAGTTATTGTGAGTGCCCTGAAATTGGTTAATACGGTATCTCTTCAGTGATGTTGCATTTTGCAGGAATTTGAGAGAAAAGGTCAGTTTATTGTTAATATAGTAGACCTCTGAAGGGTCTACTTCTGGCCATAGTGTGATGTGTGGCTACCCTGAGCCTGTAGGTCTGCTGACTGGCTTACAGATCGTAGTCACCAGGCTTACCAACTAGTGCTGGTCGCGGGACTGGTGTGGAATCTATGAGACATGATCTTCTTTTTGTTGGTTGTAGTTATGAGTCTAAACTCTATGCACAGGCAACTATCTTACTGTCTGAATAAAGCCATTAGAAGAAGAGGAGAGGAGTCCGCATGTCTAGGCTAAACCGTATAGTAATCTTCATTGACTTTTCATTAAGGCAAGATGGTGAAACCCACCATTTCACGTAGGTCTATTTGGGTTAATTATCACCTAATACTAGTGTGATATATTGGTTGTTTCTGACCCCAGACGTTTATATTTCCACGTTTGGGTAGATTATACAGTACATTATCATTGATTATTTGCTATCATTTCCAATAATAGCTTCTTTCCCAGTCCGTTGTCACATGGCTGGTGTTGCCAACCCTGGAGAAAGGTATTTCTTTAACCCACTGACATTAAATTTGCCCATGTGACTTGCTTTGGCCAATAGGATGAGGAGGAAATGACATGTTATCTCTAAGATATAAAGCCTATCTCCTTTGTTTTCCTCCGCTGAGGAACCGTTATATCCCAGGATGAATCTCAGAGAAGGAAAAATATCTGAAACAGAGCATCAAGTAAAACAAAGCAGAAAAAATTATTTTGTTGTAAACCACCAATATTTTGTTACTGAAATATAATCAAGTAAGAGGTAATGCACTTCCTCTCTTTAGAATGCTTGTTAAAGTTTATAATTGGGTATAAATCTAGAGCATCTATAAGGCTGTTTATGAATGAATTTGGGCTGACTGCTTCACCGTTTTTTAGTGTTTGTGGCTCTGTTCTGTTCAGTAGTAGCCACAGGTAAGAGCTTTATCTCTGTGGAGTAACAAGTGATCACTGACCTTCTCCGAGTCTCAGGGTCCTCCTGAGAGCAGTAATACTTTCTTTGGAGAATTTTTATACTTGCAAAGTTAAACGCAGTGTAGAACATGTAGTAAACCACTTAGTAAATAGTAACCTAAACAGAAAGTTCTTTGATGAACTTCCTTTTTTGAGTGTTTTTTTTTGTTTTGTTTTGTTTTTTTTTCAGAAAGAACCTACTCCTTTGAGTCGGGTCCACGGTCAGCCCTCTTAATGTTGAGCGCCTCTCCCCAGTAGATAGAATCCCGAGGAAGACCCCAGAACATTACACTTAAAATTGTGTCTATACTAGTGCAGGAAGCAGTAGCTAGGGGAGCATGGCCAGGGAAGTTGTGGGAGCTGAGGGAACCTCCTGAGGCCAGAGAGCCATCAATGGCCGCATTAAAGAGCAGGAGGCCTGAGAAGAAGCACCCTCCGGGCTTCTCCATCCCACCCCAAAAGTCACTGCCTGGTCTCTAGGTTCTCACCGGTTCACCGTGAAAAACAAAACCAAGGCCCCAATTCGAAGCCAGACTCTGGCAGAGAAAAATATCCCGAGTTTCACGCTCTGCTTCAGGACACAGTCTGAGTCTTCGGCCCCCGCAGCCAAACCTGCTGCAGAGTCCCGCAGTAGTGTGGTCCTGCGGGCTTCCCCGCCCCAGCCCAGAGGCCAGATGCTCCTCTACCAGCTGCGTGCTGGCTGGAGGGTCACCCCAGACAGCTCATTCTTTAAGGAAGTGCTTTTGCAACTTCATGAAACAGGAGCTTTTGTGACTTCAGCTGTATTTAGTGTTCATTATTTCCCAGACTATATTACAGTTATAAATAAATAAATTTATAACTCTATAACATTCTAAGTGCAAACACTCAATGGACACTTAATAATATCTTGTATAGAGAAAAATATTGGGCCTGATAAATATTAACTAACTTGATTTTAGACTCATAAGCAGTTATTATTCAATGCATATAATTTATACCTAGGATTTGTTTAACAAATATTTATTGAGTATCTACTAGATGCCAGGAATACTTCCAAGTTATAATCTGCTTCTATGAGTTTTAGACCCTGTTTGGAAAGGTAATGAAACCAAAACACAAATAATGTAATTTCATTTAATATCATGAAGAACAAAACAGGTCAAGGAATAGAAGGTGATAGGGCATGTTAAAAAAGATGATCAAAGAATTTTTTTTTTTTTGAGACAGGGTCTTACTTTGTAGTTCAGGCTGGCCCTGAGCTCACTATGTAGCCCAGGCAAGCCTCACACTCAGCAGTGCTCCTGCCTCTGCCTCCCGAGTGCTGGGATTACAGGCATGAACTACCACACCTGGCACTGTGGTATGTAGTACTGGTTGCTGGTGGGTGTGAGTTGCCATGCCCCGTATTGCTCTATGTGGTTAATGGGGATTGAACCAGGGACTTGTGCTTGCTAGGCAGGTGCTGGAACCACTGAGCTAAATCTCTGGCCCCTAAAGAAATCTTTTTAAAAGACTACATTTGAACCGAGATGGGATTGGTAAGAAGGATTCTGGGTGTGTTAGTTACTCTCCTCTCATTGCTGAAATAAAATACCTGACACCCAAAGTTAAAGAGGAAAAGGTGTATTTGGCTCCCAGTTTGTAGAGGGTTCAGTCTATAATTGTTTGGTTCCAAGGCAGGTGGCAGATGAGCAACAGTTCATGGCACCCGCAGTGTACCAAAGCAACAAGGGACTTTAACAGCAACTTTCTGCCCATGTTATTTTACGCAGACTACTTCAAATGGGTGGCATTCACTCCCTTAATCCTAGTACCCTTGGGCTTAGCCCCACCATGAATCAAGCAAACATTTTAGTTTCAGGTACCTCTGAAAACTCATGAAGCTTTGGGGGGACATCTAAACGCAAGCCTAACATTGGGAGTGGGAAGCAGTGAAGGAAAGGAACAGCTGGTGCCAAGGTCCGGAGGCAGGAAATAGTTCAGCAGATTTGCAATAAGAGAGAAGAGGCCGGTGTGGTTTGAGTGCCCTGAAACCAGAGGAGAGGGCAGAACCAGAAGCTGATATTTACTTTTTTAGGTCATAGTAAAGAGTGTAGATTTTATTGTAAGTGTAGGGGGAAGCTTATGATTTAAGGAGTATTTAAGCTCATTCTAGTTCCTGTGTGGAAAAGGAACAGAGTATAACAAAAATGTCAGCTAAGGAAAGAGTGATGCTCCAGGCTGTAGAGGTAGGGAATACAAAGAATATATCTCTGGGATGTGAGTTGGCAGAGTTTGCTGGTGAACTGCAAGTAAAGGATAAAAATGAAGCAGAAACAAGTGTATTTCTAGGTTTTTGATAGGAGTAATTAAATCTTAAAGGTCTGTCCTGAGGAGGCAGGCCAGATCTCCTGACCCGCCAGCATTTTCTCCTCAAAGACAGGCATCCAGCTGCCCGTCCTGCTACAAAGTGCTGGTTACTGAAGTGTTATCTTACTCTTTCTGCAGGAAGAGAGAGAGCCAGCATTTGAATGCGTCTTCCTGTCCCTTATGTGTCTGCTGCAAGCCTTCTGACAAGCTTGACAGCTGGGAACCAACTGACCACTGAATGTGGGTGTTGGTTCTGCCAATGATGGTATCCATCTTGGTGTCCTGTTCCTTAGGTTTCAGGAAAAAAAAAAAAAAGGAATCTGCTAGTATTGGCTTAACTGGCCTTCCTGTTGCCCAGTACAGCCTTTGTCTGCAGCCCACTTCCTGGATCCGGCTCTGTGACTTGGAGGGTTGGGTGTACATGGCCTGACAGAATGTGATGACAGACCGGGTTCCAGAATGGGATCTGGACTGAGGGTGAGGGCGTCAGACTGTCCCTAGAGGCCTGAGGATGAGAGCCTGGCCCTTTGGCTCCTTGCCCCTGCACTCAGAACAGGCTGGACCTGGCACCCAGGGCTAGAGGTGCCGGGTCACCACTGTGGTTTGGACAGGGTGCGGGGCAGGGTGGGATTTCCCTGGGCGACTGTGGAATTGGCTTCAGGCTTGTGGTTGAAATTACACGTTTCTGGCATAACTCACATCAGGATTTGTGAAAATGGTTTCTATAATTTCAGTGGCGCTTGGCAATGATCTCTTGGTCAGAGAGGTGTGGAGGTCTCTGGGCCCTCATCTCACTGAGGAGCAGAGTCATAGCTCGCCGCCGAGTCCAAGTCCTCCCCCCACCCCGACACCTCTGCACTAAGCCTCCTGTGCACAGAGCAATCAGGCGGGAAGCGAGCTGCTTCTCTGATGGGTCCAGTAAGAGAGTGAATGAAGAAGGACCTACTTGCAGAGGCAGGACCTGGTGTAGCTCCTGTAATCCCAGCTCTCTGGGAGGCTGAAGCAGGAGGATTGCAAGTTCAAGTTCAGTCACAGCCTGGGCAACTTAGCAAGACTCAGTCTCAAAACATACAAGGGACTGGGGATATACTCAGTGCAAAAGCCTTAGTTTCAAGCCCCAGTCCTGGTGTTCTGTAAAAGTCAGTAAAAAAGAAGGTAAAATTTTCCATAATCCTCTTCTATGATCACTGTAAACAATATTGGCATGCACTTTTCTGAGGCCTCCTAGTGCCTTTGTACACACATGTGTTTTTCTAACTGGACTCCTCTTGTGCATCTTTTGTGAACTTTTCACTGGCTCTAAAGTATGCCTGGTTAGAGTTACAGGAAAATTTATGCTTCCAGCTCTATCATTGCTCATTTATGTCTCTTCCATTTTTTTTCATTTTAAGAAACATTGCAATGAATAATTTTTTCAAACAGCTTTATTGGGATATACTTTATATCTCATAAAATTCATGCATTGAAAATGTACAATTCAGTGACTGTTAGTGTCTGTGGAGCTGTACAGCCATCACCACAATCTAATTTTAGTATGTTTTTGCCTTTCCCAAAAGAAACTTGAACCCATGGAAGTCATCATTGTCCCCACCCTTCCCAGGCCCTGGCAACCTCCAGTTCGCATTCTTTTTCTATGCATTTTGCCTCTTCTGCGTTTATTAGATGAGTGGAGTCCTACGTTATCTACAGTTTACTTAACCCTGCAGGAGAGGACATGGAACACAAGGTGTGCTCACCCCAACCCCTGCTCTGCCTTTTTGTATTTTGAGTGAGGGTCTCAGTAAGTGCCTAAGCTCCCCAGGCTGGGTTTGAACTCTCCGTCCTTCTGCCTCAGCCTCCCCGAGTGCTGGGATCACAGGCGTGTGCCGTCACACCTGGCTCAGGGTCCGGCGTTCTGAGTGTGATCTCTTTCAGGTGATGTCATGGTTTTAACATTCACCCATCGTGGTAGGTCTGTCAGAGCTTCATTCCTTTTTGTTATTGGACAGTCCGTAGCACAGATAATACCATTGATTATGCATTAATCCGAACTAGATATGTGAGTTTGCAAGGTGAGTAATCTTACAGCTTAATCATTGCACATATCTTAGTTCTTCCGAATGTGTTCCTGGACTTGAAAAGACTAAGTCAAAGATGGGACACGCAGTCTGTGGGCTCTTGACTATGCAGCACGTCTCGTCTAACCTTTGTCTCTTGCACGAGCACATTAACTATTTTCTGTCGTTTATTCTCCGAAGGGTCTTTGCTCTCCTCCATGCTGTGGACCACAGAATGTCTTCCAAGGTCCTTGGGACACCTAGAGGTGTTTGCAATACTTGACTGTCTGGAATATTACCCTGTTCTGGGTGTGAGTGATTCTAATGGATGTGATACTGTGAAAGGGGACAAGGAGTATTTAGGTGTGTCGTTGTTTACCATTTCTAACAAGAAACTCCTGTAGTCTGGCATGAATGAATATGGACAGAGGCTTGTAAGTGGTGCCTCTGGTTCTTTGGCCTCACTTTGTCCTGCTAATCGAAGTGTGTGTTGCTGCTACCAACCTTTCCAAGTGGTTACTGTTCAGAAAAGTCACTTACGTCTGTGCCATTCCCACCCCACGCTTCAGAGTACATAGGAAACTATGTATGAGGAGACTCATCGTCCTATTTATTTAAAATATGTTAATATTAGATGAACTAATTTTTCCCCTCCTTAAGAATTTGAAGGTAAGTGAAAATTTGTCTGCTACATGCTGTGGGTTTTAATCTGACACAGCTACTAAACTCTAGGGGATCCTCCTGGGTGAAATCGACTCACACTTCTGCTTTATTACATGCAGGAACCCTGTGGGGAAGGCAGCTGGTGGATAAGCTTATGCCCTGGCCAGCTTGAGTCCTGGTTGTGTTTACAAACAGAATGGTCTCTGCAGTAACCGGCAGGACAGATAAGGAAGCAGCTCTTTCACAGCTGCATCCAATCTTTCCCAAGATGGAGGTATTCCTGCTGGTGAGGGAGCCTGCTCTTCGGGCCTCGCCCTCACCCCTGGGCATCCACCACAGCCTTTCTGGTCCGAGCCACAGAGGCAGTTAACACCCAGCCCTTTGTTCCAAGACCCTCTGCCCAGGTATCTCCGCTACCTAGGGCGAGCATCTTGACAGTGACAGATCTGCCCTGATTTTTATATCATTGTCTCTTGGGAACAGATACACATTGATTGAAAAGAAAGTCTGGTGAGGAAAAATAAGCAATGCTTGTCTTTTTGGGGCTAGGTTCTTGCTGATCTTCCAAGGCAAGACTCAAACTTGGGGTACTCCAGTCTCAGCCCCCCAGAGTGCCAGGATTATAGACGAGTGCCACCAAGCATGGCTGATACTGTGCATCCTTTGTGTTTCAGTTAAGAGAGGCACTTCTGGGTTGCACATCTAGTTTGGATTTATCAACCAAACTCAAAGTGCTGTTGTGCCCCCTTTTCGGTGAGAAGGTTGAGGCACCATTGTGCTAAGACTATAAAAGGAATTTTAATTATAGACACCTGATGAAGCATACTCATTCTTAAGTGTAACAGAGGGAATCCTCCTGCTCAGTTTTCCCCCTAGTTAGAGACAGTGCCTTTGTGGTGGTCCAAATCTTCTTAAAACATAGACACTGCAGTACTGTACTTCCCGAGGCACGGCTCTCAGAGCAAGGGGCCTGCAACAAAGATTGGGAGTACTTCCGAGATCAGGAAATTAAGAGCGAGGCATGGTGATGCACACCTGTAATCCCAGAACTCTGGGGGCGGATGGAAGGTTATTACAGGTTTGAGACCCTGTCTCAAAATTAAAAATTAATAAAAAGGATTAGTTAGGGATATAGCTCGGTGCAGGGGTTCTGGATACAGTCCCCCCATACTGTGGAAAAAAGGAAGGAGAGGAAGAAGGGGGGAGAGGAGAAGGAGGGCAGATGGAAGAACAGGAAGAAGGAGGAAGAGAAAGCAGAGAAGAAAAACGGAAATTTAGGGAACAATGAGTTAAATTCAGTTACACAAGATTCCTGATTGAAGACTTTCTTGGAGACTCGAATCCATGTGCATCATGACCTCTGAGATGGGTAAAGCACCTGTACTGTTGCTGTGAACACCAGTTAGCATTCTAAGGAAATGCTGCTTTGACACACATACAACCAAAGAGAATTCGTAATGGCCATTCTTCTTTGGTTTTTAAAAATAAAGTGTATATAAGTACAAAGTTATTTGATAAAATTGTACCTCCTTTTCCTTTGCCTCTGAGATTCTCTCAAGAAAAATGTATTAATTTCAAGATACCCTGTGCATATGCAGCCTTTTGTGTATGTGTGCATATATGTATGTATGTATGTATGTATAAGTACATAGTTGGGTTTCCATTTTGAGTCTTAACTCTATTGTGTACTTGTTTGCATAGTGTCTAGTACAGATTATGAGCACATACAAAGTTGTAACGTTTGTTTTAATATCTGTATGGTTTTCTATGGTGCCAATGTGTCAAGCCTGTGGACATGACTAATCTTTTAACGTTACACAAGTGCTGCAGGGGTAGATATACCCTTACACATTTATCTTCATCACCATTGTATTTCTTACATAGACTTTTACATGAAAGCTAGGAGTGGCAGAGCACTAGCCTAGAATGCAGAGCCTCTGGGCTTGATCCCCAGCACTATAACAAACAAAGGCAAGGGCATAATTCTGTAGGATGGTTTTGTGAAGTCAAGAATGCCTCAAGAGTTTTGATTTTATTTTTTTGAGACAGGGTCTTGCTATGTAGTGTAGGTGGCCTTGAACCGCTGTGTACAAGGCCACGCTGGCCTCAGATTCACAGTGATCCTCCTCCCTCAGTGCCCTAACTGCTAAAATTATGGGCATGCATAACAGCTGGCTTAGGCATGCCTCAAGTTTATGGCCTTCTAATAGTCTGTTTTCTTCCAGAGAGAAAAATAATGTAGAGTTTTTTGAGAAGTACAGATCCGGGGCCTACAGAAAATACAGTAACACCTCAGTTCACGAATGCTTCTATTCACAAATAATTCAGTTCTTAAATAAAAGCATGTGACAAAATTTGCTTCAGTTCACTAGCTCCACACTGGGTAACAAACATAACCACAACCGTCTTCCCCACATAAACACAGGCATAGCCAACTTCCCCACATCATAATACAGTATTATCAGAGGTTGTTTGAACTAGGAAGAGGGAAAAGGTACAGAGTGCACTATTTTTTCAGAGATCATAGCAAAATAAAACTTAGGGCATGAAGCGCCTAGAAGCCAGGCCTTCCCACGGGGTTAACCTTTGGTTCTCAGTTGAGAACTGGAAGGAGGTTGCTCCAGTCACCTTGGTTCAGAAGCAATGGTTTTGCTTCACTGGCTTGTACTACATTTAATTTTCGCCAGATAGCATTCAACTTGTAGGCTTTATCCTAGATCCTTTCTTTTTTGTGTGTGTACAGGCTATAAGCAATATAGTAAGGGTCACTTTCTGTGACCAAGAATTGAAACCTTTCTCTTTTTTTTAAACCAAGATATTGATGTCTCATGAAAATTCAACTGTAGACCATGATAGTAGGCTTACCATGCTTACTTAAAGAGCTTTATTGAGGATATCTTCCATGTATATTCAGTTTTATCCCTTTCAGAGTGGGCTGTGTAGATTTATTTGAGGACAAATTCCAACTGGGTTGGACCCCAGGTACAACAAATTACGACTTTAGGTAAAGAGCGTATTTTGTCTTGCCTAGTTGTTCTTTGGTCTAGTGCAGTGTGAGACATCACAGCCCCTCCCACCCTGAGGTGCAGTTCCTCAGGGCCAGCATCTCTTTGATCCTCATGACCAGGTAGAAGGTGGATACTGTCGTAATCTCCATTTTACAGATGAAGAAAGTGAGGCATGAAACACTCAAGGTGACTCTCTGGAGGACATAGGTAAGATGTTACAGTGCTAGAATTCGAACCCAAGGTTGTAAAGCCTTTTCCAGAACTGTGATGGCTTTGTTCCCTAGCCCAGTCTGGAATTCTTTTTAACTCAAAGCAGTAGAACCAAGCATAGAGAACGAAGGTTTTGTCACATCCTCTGTGGGTGGGAGCCTTGTTCTCTATCTCTAGGCCCAGAGACATTTCAGTGGCACAGAGCGATGGCACAAGGAACAAGAACTTCCGAGACTTTTATTACCTATCTTGGGACAAAGGAGATCACCTGTGACATCTCGTCAAAGCACGTGTCCTTATTGGAGGCCAGCTGAATGGGCAGGGCGTATTCTAGTAGAAACTGTCACCAGAGTTCTCTCATGGGAATTGTTGCAAATATGTGCCATGGGCGGCCTATGGGGGGATGAAAATATTTGGTGAGTGTTTAAATAAAATAACAAGTTCAGAAACACATTGCCAATAACCCCCCTCAGAAGACTTCCCCCTCACTTCAGACACCCTTGTCCCATCATCCTTGTCCCTTTCTGAGGCAGTTCCAGCCTCTTCCTGGAGTGTCTCTATGAGGCATGATCAAAGATCCTGTGAGTGCCGTTGCCGAGTGCCGTCCAACAGAAAGGTAAGCACGTAAGGACGCCGCGCTGCATCCTCATTCATCTTATTCACTGGATCTGGCCTTGGTCTTCTCGCTCTTTCCCTAAGGTAAAAGGACCACAAAAGGTAAACATGGAGGCAGCCACAGTACACCACTAAAGAGGCCGATGGACGAGGACTTCCAGAACTGCTTCCGAGAGGACCAGGAATGGAAGGACGAGTATGCCCAAAGTGGTTGGGTGTGGGCATCTGGTCTCCTGCCTGTGTCCTCTGTGGCTGTTTCAGCTGCTGCTGGGAAAGCTCAGAAATCTTCTAGGAGGGGCTGACACCAGCTGAGCACATCCTGGGTGCCATGAATTGTTAGGTGCTCATATGCCTTCAGTGGGGGGCTGCTGGCCCAGTTCACTCTCGAGGACAGGCAATGGGGAGGTTGACGGTGGCAGCACCCCCGGGGGGGAGGAGTGCCGGACCAGCTGAGGCTCAGGCTTTGCACACTCTCACTCCTGCGGAGGTCGCAGCACATGCTCTGCTGCCTCCCAAGAGCCACAGGGCG
Organism: Thryonomys swinderianus; assembly: GCA_004025085.1. Classification (NCBI taxonomy): domain Eukaryota; kingdom Metazoa; phylum Chordata; class Mammalia; order Rodentia; family Thryonomyidae; genus Thryonomys; species Thryonomys swinderianus. The sequence continues at coordinate 91,029 of PVIC010000175.1, forward strand.
TCCAGACAGAGGAGAGGGAGCCTGCATCGCCAGGCTCAGTTTACTGCCAGGGCAGGATGTCATTGCCGGACTAAGGCCAAAACCTACGGTAAGCTAATCCCAAACATGTTCCTGGCAGGACATTTCGGGACAAGTGGAGGTGGGACAGGAGGGAAAAGTGGGGGCTGAGGCGCTAGGATCCTCCTGTGATTTCTGATATTCACTGGTCTGGGCATGAGAGCATTTCCGGTGCGTTGGGTCTAAATACTTAGTGGCTCCCTTAGACGCTGGTCTTTGCCGGTCACCTGGAGACACGATCCCAGCAGTGCAAACTCCTTTGCGGACTGACCTCGGGCTTCTGTCTCTCGGGGAGGTGCTGGAGGCCTGTGCCTCGGCAGCCCCTCAGATGCGCAGTCTCTGGGGTCTCGCAGGTACATCGTGAAGCCCTTTTGACATTTAAAAAAATGTATTAAAATGTGGTTCATAATAACTATATTGATGGTGGGGTATTGGTAGATGTACGTATTGCATCTTGATCCTTTTGTCTTATGGACTTTTGTTCATCAGTACTGTTTTAAGCTAAAAGTGAGCCTGATACCATTAGAACAGCTTTATATTCCTAACTTTAGTGCTTTGTCATGCTTTTCTTTCCTTTTTTGTTTTTCCTCAGAAGTTCAGGAAATTAAATCAGGTTTGTTGTGTGTTTTTTTACAAAGTTTTAAAAATTCCAGACAGGTGACCTTTTCTTTGAGTCTCCAATCAGGTGTTTTTTCTGGAAACGTACTGCATGAGGAAATGCTTGTCTTATTTTACAAAATCTACTTCATATTTTTTCTCTCTTTCCTTCTTTTCCTTTTTTTCTTCCTCCCCCATGTCCACCTCCCTCTCCTCTTCACTCCTTCCTCCCTGACTGCCCTCCTTTTCTGCCTTACCCACCTTCCTTTCCTCCCTTTTCTCTCCTTTCTCTCCCTCTCTCCTTCCTCCCTCCCTCCCTCCCTGAAGGGCTCTGATGCTTCCTGATGCTCACCTCACAGAGGGCGTGGTGAGCCGGGACAAGCTCCACGGTAGCCATGCTCCTTCCCTTTGTTTTCCCACTGAGCTCTGTCACTTTGTCAGGATGATAGCTGACTAGAGCCACCTCCCTGACAGGGGAGGAACGAATCACAGCTCTGCATGGCTGCCACACTGACTGTGGCAGGTCCTCTGGGAGCGGCTCTTTGATTCTCCATTGTGCGTGCCAGCTAGCCATGGGACTCGCCTTCCCCTCCCTCCTCTCGTTCACCACGCGCAAGACTCAGGTTTTATAGAAACACTTTGCACCGAGCGGGGGGCTTGACCTTCATGTGGAGAACGATCTATTTTCCTGAAGTCAAGTCTCCTGGGGAAAGGTTTCTCAGGTGGTGCTGAGGAAATGCTCTTTCTTGGAAGGGTGGGATGAACTAGGGTGCGGTGGAGATTTGGAGGGAAAGAGGCTTATTTTTTCTTTCTTAAAGGTGCTGGGGATCATACCCAGGGCCTAGGCTGCACCCCAGCCTCAGGGCCTAGGCCTTTCTCCTCCTCCACAAGGGCAGAGGCGGGCCATCTTAGCTTTCTGCCGACCCAACTCATTGCAGGCCTGGTGGGGACACTTGTGAAGGGCTCCTCTTCTTGGGGCACATGTGTTCTGGAGAGAAAGGCAGTAACTCTGAAGCTGGACAAGTGTGCACATGCATGTACACTCACACATGTGCACGAACATGAACGTAAGCACAGGAGCTCTGTGAGGTGCAGGGCTCTGTGACACAGCACATGGGTGATCAATAGCGACCACAGGCAGAGGACACGCAGGTCCTGTCTTCTCAGTTGCACCCCAGTGGTGAGAAAGCAGTAATCATGCGGAGGCTAGCAGAGGAGCTTTCCAAGCTGGAAGACACACTGCTGCGATATGGGGACGGGAGCTAGTCCTGCTGTGTGAGCGACGGTCCCGTGCGAGGTGTTCTGAGAGGGCGAGGAGGCCGTGGGCTGCAGGTGGGAGGAGGAGGCCACACAAAGAGCCAGTGCAAAGGCTGTAAAGAAGGGAGACTAGAAAGAGAATTGGATGCTGCCTGGTGAGCGGCAAAGACTTCCAGCAGCACACATGGAGGATGTGTTTTCCTTAAGCTTTTTAGGGAAAGGAGGAAAAAAAAAAAATATATATATATATATATATAGGCAGTACTGGGGATCAAACTCGGGCCCTTGTGCATCCAAGGTTGGTATGGTACCACTTGAGCTAAATCTCCAGCTTTAGGGATATGTTTTATCACCATCCTCTTAAAATGCCTATCTATTTGGGATACTACCCATTGAAATATACATTTCACTGGCGTTTTATTTATGTGGGGGCAGTCAACATGTTAGGACCTTGGATCACCTGATAAATTTGTTTCTTAACAGTGAGTTTTCTTCCAGATATTTGCATTAAAACCAAAAGTCAAAATATCATATTAGTTAACAAGAAATTGTTCTGATTCATGTAGCAAAAGGAGACTGAAGACATTATTTCCAAACATGTGTGACTAGTCAACATAGATTTGACCAAATCTGAGCCCTACATAATGTGACCACTCCTCGCTCCTGGTCACGCGCTCTGTTCCCTAAGGACTTGATGTTTTGGGCATGGGCACCAAGAGGTCATGTGCAACCCGAGCTGGCATCCCTGTGGTTACTCTGAGCACATTGAGGAGAAGCAGAATGTTGTTACATGCAATCAATGAATCAAAGTGTTGTAAAACAAGCGGCAAAATTTGGGTAGAAGTTTTGCCAGTAATTTCCAGGAAAACAACAGCTGATTGATGGGTAGTACCTATGATACCAAAAACCCATATTTCCCTTTCCAGAGCATGATACTTGCTACAACAGAACTTGTTGTCTATTTGTGACCAATGGTGTAGACCGCTAATCATTTCAAAGTAATGCTTGTATATGTCAAGACAGAAATTATAGTTATTGGCCAGAGTGTGGGCTGATGTTCCAGTAATAGCAGTAGCTGCCCTCACTGTGATTTCTGCGGCCCATAAGAATAGGAAATGAAGCCACATATTCAGGGAGTGTTGGATTTTGACCCCCCTCTCCCCCTAAAAAATCCCTATCCTTTTAGTGTCTGGTAGATTTGAACCACTGACAGTCATTTTTCATTGTGTCTTGTGAAATGACTTCTGTCCGTTGGAGGTGTGTAAAAAGAAAATTATTTCAACAATAAAACTCTTAAAAGTAATGTTTATATTTGACCTGTAGGGTTTATTACAACTGAGGAATTTTACCCATAGAGTCAAAATGGTTAATCGATCAAGAATGTTCTTACATCTACAAAAGAAAGCCCAAGCTGGGGCTGGGGCTGTAGCTCAGTGGCACCACGTCTGCCTAGCAAGGACAAGATCCTGAGTTCTATCGCTGGTATGGGGGGAGAAAAAGGGAAAGAAAGCTTATGCTGATTAGCAGTCAGTCAGGTCTTAGCCTCTTGCCTGCTTTCTGCCCTATAGATTTGCCTTTTCTGTACATTTCACACAGGTGACATTAAATGATTTTCAGTCTTTTTTTACTGGCTCCGGACGTTTTTGAGACTCTCCTATATTGTAGCCTTGTCAGTGCCCTTGATACTTTTTAATTGCCAGATAATATTCTGTTATTCTATTATGATTTGGGTTGTATCATGTTTAATTTATCCACTTAGAGATGATGGACACATGGGCTGTTTTCATTTTTTAGCTTTTATGAAGAATGGTGCCATGAACATTTCTGTACAAGTCTTTGTGTGGACATATGTTTTTATTTTCCTTAGAGTATACCTACGAGTAGAATTTCTGAGACATATAGCACCTATGTGTTTAACATTTTGAGGAACTGCCGTACTGTTTTCCAAAGTAGTTGTGCTATTATATTCACACTATAAGGTACAAAGGTTTTCTTTCTCTCCACATCTTCTCCAACACATCCATTATCTGTCTTTTTCATTGTGGTATTTTAGTGAATGTGAAATGGTGTCTTATTGTGATTTACATTTACCTAATGTCTAAAGATATTGAGCAGCTTCTCATTTGCTTATTAGTCATTTTCCTTGAAGAAATGTCTCTCCAAATCCTTTGCCAGGTTTTAAATTGTTTTGTTTTTGTTTTTTGTCCTTTTGTTCTTAACTAACAGGCACTCTATATATTCTGGGTATAAATTCACTATTAGATATATGACTTACAAATACTTCCCCTAACCGGTGGGTTGGTGTCCTTTGAAACACAGAAGTTTTACATAAAATTTCTCATGAAGTTGGATTTATTCATCTTCTCTTTTTTTTTTTTTTTTTTTTTTGCTTTTTGAGACAGGGTCTCGCTTTGTAGTTCAGGCTGGCCCTGAGCTCACTATGGTGCCCAGGCAAGCCGCCGTGAACTCAGCAATCCTCCTGTCTCTGCCTCCCGAGTGCTGGGATTACAGGCGTGAGCCACCACGTCCGGCATTGTAGTATGCGGTGTTGATTGTTGGTGGGCGTGTCTCCACGCCCAGCATTCTATGTGGTTACCGGGATCGAACTCAGGACCTTGCGCTTACGAGGCAGGCACCGGAACCACTGAGCTAACCCTCCGGCCCTGATCTTCTCTTTTATTGATTATACTTCTGGTGTCATGCTAGAGGAATTATTGCCTAACCAGATCACAAAAAATTTATATTATGTTTTCTCCTATGAGTTTTACGTGTTAAACACTTACAATTAGATCTGTGACACTATTTGTTGCTGCTGCTGTTATATAATATAAGAATCCAACTACATTATTTTTCTTCTGGCTATCTAGTTATTCCAGCATGATTTGTTGGAAAGACTGCTCTTTCCACATTAAATTGTTTTGGCCTCTTTATATAAAATGAACCGGTCCCAAAAGTTGAGTTTATTTCTGGGTTCTCAGGTGAATCTGTTTTTAATTGGCAAGGCAATTTGCAAGGCAATATATGAAGCTCTTTTCTATTTCGTTTTTCTACAATATGGGTTGAGATGAGATTTATTATCATGATGCAATGCACACATTTAAATGAATTGATACAATAACATGACTGCAATACAATGCATTTTCATTTGAGATAACTTTGTCACACAAGCTCAAGGTAATGATTTTTCCATTCAGCAAAGTTTTTGAAGCAAGCTATAAGAAGTATAAGAAGTAGAAGTATTCATCGCCCAAGATTCCTACCTCTTTTCTCTCTCAGCCCTTTACCTTGGGATGTTTCCTTGTGGGACAGCCCCATGTAGGTAGTGCACCAAACTATGTCAGCATCCCTGGACTGCCTCTTTATTAGTCTGTCTTCATCACTACAGCAAAATACCTAAGACAGGCTAACTTTATTCAGGAAAGAAGTTTATTTTACTGCTTCTAGAGGTTCGAGCTGGCCTTGACTCAGCAGCTCTGCTGAGGGTCCTCCGGGCTGCACCACATCATGGAAGAAGAGTGTGTAAAAGAAGGCTCACATTTTGAAACAGGAAGCCAGAGTCTAGAGGCTCCCAGACTCTTCCGGGGTCATGTCCCAGTTGACCAAAGACTGTTCTGCTTTCCAGTATCTCTATTAGAGGACAAGCCTCCAACACATGACGATCCTTGGTGGGACGCACTTAAATAGAATCTAAACCACAGCATCCCCTCAGCTCAGGTTCCAAGTGTCCTGTTGGACATTTCTAGTTGAACACCTACGACTACCAAAACTTCTAAACAGAAGAGTTATCTTTGACCACTTCTGAGTAGAAACAGTATCCTAGTCCATGGATTTATCCCTCGCAGTGGCTCTTATCCTATCCACCAACTTCCTGGTCCCCTGGCACCCTCCACCCTCAGCTGGTTCTCCTGAAATAGTACACTAATCTTCTGGCCAGACGTGTCTCTTAAGTCCCTTTCCCTCTCTTTGAAGCTGGGTTAATATGGTTGAAAAATCCCCTTGATTGCATCAGTCTCTAGACCAAATTTTCGTTGCCACTTCTCAACTTAATATTTGAGATGTTTATTCTTCATATGCCTTTTGAGCCCTCTATGTAACTTTCTTTCAATGAGTTTTCTAAGTGAGCCAAGCCCTTCTGTGTTTCCTGAATATACCTTCAACTTTGCTGTTTTGGACTTTGTTAACCTTGCCGCCACCACCACCACCACCACCCCCGCCAACCTCCCCAGTTCGTGCGTCTCTTTCACCCTCTCCTCTTATGCCAATCTCTCTTTCCCTTTAAGATTTAATAAATATCTCCTTAGCAGTAGCTACTTCAGAGCCACTGAAAGTATGGGTTCCAGTCCCAAGCCTTAGGCATTTAATTAGGTGACAGCGATGGGCAAATGGCCAAGCCAGCTTGTGGATATGTTTTCTTTTAGCTATACAGTGCTTTAAAATCTTGTTAAAAAAAAAAATTAGTTTCCTGCAGTTCAAAGCTTGAGGTTTGACATTAATAACAAAACAGAGAGGGCTATATGTACACAGCAAATCTATATGACGCTCCACGGAACCGTTTCATTCAGGCACATGTGTGTGTCTACAGCACTGCTGCCATGCTGTCCCCGAGGCGGTGTCTCCCACTCAGGTATATCCTGCGTCTGGCCCCAGTAGAACTCGGCCTCCAGTCACTCCTCTTCTTTGTTGTATTGAATTATTAAACCATTGTTCCCATTGCTTCTCACTCCTTGTGTGTTTGCCTTCCATCAGCTTTAAAATCAAAATGGCTGGGGATTGTAGCTCAGTGGTTCCACGTTCTGCCTGGCAAGCACAAGGTCCCAAGTTCGATACCCAGTACCACATACTACAATGGTGGGCGTGGTGGCTCATGCCTGTAATCCCAGGAGGCAGAGGCAGAAGGATTGCTGTGAGTTCAAGGCTTGCCTGAGCTACATAGTGAGTTCAGGGCCAGCCTGAACTACAAAGTGAAATCCTGTTTCAAAAAACTAAAAAATAATGCAATAAAATAAAAATGCTCCTTCATGGTACCTCTTATGGAACCTTGTGTTTGTAAGGTGCTAAATAAATTCATGAATTGACTTCCTAGTCCTTCCTCAAAAGATTTTGAGATCATCTTTCTAATAAACCAGTTCCTATATGGAAACAGAAGAGAAAGTCATATAAAGAATCAGGGTAAAGGCATAAGAAGTATATTTGAAATATATTTTCAATATTAGGTTTTGTACAAAGGAAAAAAACAGCTAAGACAAATTTGTTCCACGGATACCCAGATCTGTGAATTGAACCTATAGAAGTCTCACCGAACAGTGTTCTCATATCGTTATTTATGTGTTGGATGTAATGGCTTTTACTTTTAAATGACCTTTTCCTTCAAATAAAGTAATTCAGGGCTTTAAATTAGGTCAGCATAATGAAAAGTAAGTCTTCCTTTTTATTCTTGTTGATTTTAAAAATAACCACATGGGTACACAGTTGGTTAACATTTATGCCTTTTATTTTTAGGAATTGGCCCAGAGATCTGGCATTCATTTTCCTCCAGCAGTTTCCAGGTTTTCTGTGTCGTCTACTCCTCATGAAGTTTCCCAGCATGTACTGTGGGCAAAGGTCCCATGGGTGGCTGTTTCCCAACATGGGCCCATAGTTCCAGAGTTTTATTGTTTGAAGGGAAAAGGCAGTTATACAATCATGGTAAGGTTCCCATTAGTCAAATACGAAACTTTGGTCCATTTTCCTTCTACCCCATTCTCCACAACATCATCTTAGTCTACAGATTTTTTTTTTTTGTACCAGGCTCGAACTCAAGACTTTGCACTTGCAAGGCAGGCTGGGTGCCACTGAGCTACATCCCTGGCCCTGGACTGTAGATTTCAAGAGGAAATCTCTTTGGGATTCTAAATCATGACAATCATTATTGTCATTAGTGTGCTCAGGGCAAATCTTCCTTGAGGCAGAATATGATATTGGACTGAAGGAAAAAATAGCCTTTAAAACTTTTATAACAGAGAGCTGCAGCAGACATCTCAGAACGCACAGGCCCTTCACTCTTGAGATATTTGCCCATCGTTCTCATGCGGACATGGACCCGGCACATGAGACCTCCTTTCGGACCATGAGAGCTCATAAGCATATTTCCTGGCTTTAAGCACTAGAGTAGATGTTTCAAAAGTAACTTTGTATGTCCACGTGCAAAGGAAGTCTAATAGTCCTAGCCTAAAATTGAACATGATTACAATGCTGGGTGCAGTGAGAGCACTAGATATTATATTCTACTGGCCCACCTAAGGCCCTGCTTTCTCCCATACATAAAGGATAGAGTGGGTATTAGAGAGATGCTAAATATGTAATAGCAAAAGCCTGAGTCCTCTGGGGGGTATTTCTAAGGACTGCTTGGAAATGAGCTGAAAAGGAATCAGTGTGACCCTGGGATGCACTCTGGTTTTAGGGCCTCCTGCGTGGGGTTCCTGGAAGTTGCTTCAGGCAATCCCTTGATAAAGGATGTACTTCTGCACCCCCATAGATGGGGTATGATTTTAAAAATATAGTATACTTTTAAAAAGTTACAATAAAAGACACATTATCATGAACCCCTCTCAAAATCCTCCCCTTGCTTTTAACACACTTTTTCCAATTGCTGAAGCAGCTCTTTCACAGTTAATGTCTTTAGTTGCACTGTTTTGGCTGCCTTGATGCCATGGATTGATTCAACACGTTTACTTTCTGTGGTCAGTGTGACTTTGGACAGAGCCAGAAGGCACCCAGTGCCAGATCCGGACACACATAACGTTTTTGTGAGCATGCCTTTCTGTTCAGTGACACAAAGTGGCATTCGCCATGTTTTTGACCACACCTTATAAAAATATTTGTAAAAGAGAACTTCCCAAACTGCATCAGAAAGTGGCAAGGATCGTGAGGGAAATGGCTTCAAAGCAAGGGGAGGGAGTATTTTGAGAGGATTAGTAATAGTGTGTCTTTTATTGCTATAAATTTTTAAAATTTAGACATTCAGGAAATTCTAGTGAAAAATCTGATTCTTGCAGTCGCCAGCCAGACCCATTTTGTGATATGTGATCTAGAAAATGTGTAAAATGTTTGCATGAAACTTCTTTGTTTGAGAAAGACGTGTCCTAAGGTCAAACAGATTTAGCCCGCCCATCCTTTGCCTCTGTCCCCCTACCCCTCCATTCTTCCTGTCTCCTCACAGCAGGGCACCTGTGGGAATGTGTTTGTGATCATTAGATGTAGCAGCAGACACACTCCAGATGTCTCTGGGGATGCCCATAATTCCCAGTTGATCAGCTCTGTGATATTTTTAGTGAGGGCCACAGAGAAGCTGTTAGCAATGATGTTTGTTTATGATATTTTTGAAATGCACATCTCACTGCAGCTCTCACTCCCTTCTCTTCACCTTCGCCCACAACAAAGCAAACTAAAGTCTAAGAAGACTGAACTTGAGTGTTCGGTAACGGGTCCATGAGGGGACTTTTGCCTGAGAGAAGCAAATGGCTGCAGAGGACTGGAGTCTGAGTTTCAACTTTTGAAATAATTTCTTTTATATATTCAGTTATTTGTGGTCATACCCTCCCTTTAGGGAAGCAGTTTGCTCTGGTCTACAGCAGCCAGGGAAGGCTGCCTTGAGTAGGTGATTCCTGAAAGGAGGAGACAGAGGAGAAAAGCTACAAATGGTGACTAGATATCTCCGCACAAACTGGCTCGCGGTTTGTCCAGCGATGAGCGCCTGACTCCAACCGTACTGACTGGGATCTTTCTGCGGGATCAGATCCTTGAACTTGGGACCCTAAAGACAGAGATTGTCTTTTTCTGGGACTGAAGTCAAACGTGAAGCTTGGGAGGTTCTGTGGCCAAGTTTTCTTCCCGAGGGGAGAAGACAGTGAAGTAGAAGAGTGAGGTGAACACACAGAGTTCAGAGTTTTGATTGTGACTGTTCACAGGGCCGTTCCTATAGTCCAGATGCTTGGAGGTCAAAGTAGCAGAATCATTTGTGTCCATGAGTTTAAGCCCAGTAGCATAGTGAGACTCATCACACCCCTAAAAACAGAGCTCTGATTGCATTTAATTATATCCTTCCTTCAACTTGGCTTCCTCTCATTTTTGTGTCAGTTACCTTTCCATCAATCTCACAAAACAGTTAAAATAAACAGCTTATAGCAAGAAAGGTTTATTTGAGTTCTCAGTTCAGGGTTCTAATCCATGGTCCACTTGTCTTGCTGCCTTGGGTCTGTGGCAAAGGGCACATCAGAACAGGAGGCAAATTGGTCAGTCTGGGGTCAGGAAATAAAAACGAACATGATGGGATGGGATTCCATGATTCTCTTAAAGGACCCACCGCAGTGACCTAAGTATTTCTGAAGGCTCTCACTCTGAAAGGCTCCTCACCTCTAGTACTAGTACCAAGCTGGGTACCGGGGCTTTCCACATGGGCCCCTGGGGAGCATTCCAGATCCAGGCTACGCGTCTGTCCAGCCTCTTACGTAAAACGTCAGAAGGGCCCCTCCAGATTTCCTTCTTGGATTGGACTTTTTCAGGTTAGGATTTATTTATCAATCACCAAAAAAAGTCGAGATAGGTAACACAATACAGTCATGATATAATCAATCTCATTCAGTAATCAGCAGTATTATGAGCAGAGAGAAAAGTAGACATGGGCCTGGGAATGAGTCTACAAATATCTCAGACTCTCAGAACATCACCGTGTGTTAAGGAATCTTCTCTCCCCATGCTACAGACCAGGAGGCTCAAAAGATGAGAGGTTAGAAAACATTCCAGGCTCACCAGCATTTGGACCTGACTTGAAAGCTGCTTTGTTTTCTCCAACTTATCACAGTGATCTCTCAATCTGTATTTCTTTGATTTTTCTCTTATTTGTGTTAGACATGTTTTGGCTAAAAGAAGGAACAAAGATGGGCTAAACTGGCATTATTTCCAAGATTATGGGACTCACAAAGATGGAAAGACTCCCATCTTAAATTCTCCAACCCCTCATTTCTTTTATAAATGAAGAACTGTGGCCCTAGAGATGAGGGTACAATCCCAAGGTCACATAGCTGTTGTATGGTTATGCTGTCACCTGGACCTAAGTCCCAATATCAAGACTCCTGCTTTTTTCCTCAAATACATCCTTTTTGATAGTTTGGGTGCTACTCTATCCACAAGACCTTTTGAACTTTTCGACTGCGTGAATTGGTTTTTTTATAGGTCTTCCTAACACCTCTTTTTTCTCTTTTGATAGTTATTAAACTGTCCATCATCTTGACTTCATACTTGCCTCTGTGAAGACAAGAGCTCTGTCTGTCTTGTTCACCAGCGCCCCTTGCTGTTTACTGTGTCTAAAACATGACTTAATAGCACATTAGATCTGCGGCAAAGAACTGCTGTGTAAAACCTTTGAATTGTATGGTATTGGGATGTATCTTTTCATTCTCATTCTTTGGCTTATGCTGGGTTGAACATTTGCTGTTGTAATTTTTGTTTTGTTTTGTTTTGAGACAGGGTCTCGCTTTGTACTTCAGGCTGGCACTGAGCTCACCATATAGCCCAGGCAAGCTTCAAACTCAGCAATCCTCCTGTCTCTGCCTCCTGAGTGCTGGGATTACAGGCGTGAGCCACCACACCCAGCACTGTGGTATGCAGTATTGATTGTTGGTGGGCGTGAGTCTCCATGCCCAGCACTGTATGTGGTTACCGGGGATTGAACTCAGGACCTTGTGCTTGCAAGGCAGGTGCCAGAACCACTGAGCTAACCCTCCGGCCCTGCTGTTGTAATTTTTAAAATGTAGCATTTAAACTTGTAGCTGTAAAACAGAAATGCTCATAGGAATATCAGTAGTCCTGATGCTTCTGTAGGCTTCTTGCCTTTGGGTTCAGAGTTTTATGAAACTGTCAGTCATGGAGCGTTTTTGTGTCTCCCTTCCATGAGTGCACACTAGGACTTTGAGACATATCCTCAGAACAGAGCAGTGACACTCCAGAGCTGGACTCAAGGTCATTAGATGGCAGTTTCTGGAGTGACTGCCAGGGTGTGGCTAGCCAAACTTTCCAGTCCCTACCTTGCCAGTGCCCTATCAAAAATTATACTGTTCACTGATTAATCAGTAATCACTGCTGATTACTGATTTTAGGTGCTACCTAAAATCCTAGTAATCTCTTTCTTCCTTTCTTTCCTATGGACTTCAGTTTGCCGCAACAGACACCAGAAGCTAAGATTACAGTGAAGGTGAGAAATCAAGGGTGAGAGCAAGTAATTCTGACAGTTGTATAAATCACTGATGGCTTTTGCAGTCACTTGGCATTTGCATTTTAGAAGAGGACTCAAATGGTTGGAGTGACTTTCTCATTTTTCCTTTGAGTAGGGAAGGTTGAAAAGCAAGAGGAGAGAAGTTACATGGCAGGATAGGGCCAAGCTATGTAGAGAGGTGACCTCTAAGGTAAGGCTTGAAGTAGTGTTTGCCGGGGGCAGCATCACTAGGGACAGTTTTCCCTTGTTGAAGTCAGTGGGGTTTTTTTTGTATTGATTAAACCTTGCCTAAGATCAGTCCCTCTAAGGCTAATTTGCTTTTCACTTCAAATTCTATGTCCCATTTAGCAGTGATAAATTTCATAAATTACACTAATTGCATAAAAGTTGTTACTTTAAAAATACTATGTGCTTGGGCCGGAGGGTTAGCTCAGTGGTTCCGGCACCTACCTCACAAGCGCAAGGTCCTGAGTTCGATCCCAGGTAACCACATACAATGCTGGGCGTGGAGACTCACGCCCACCAACAATCAATACCACATACCACAGTGCTGGGTGTGGTGGCTCACGCCTGTAATCCCAGCACTCAGGAGGCAGAGGCAGGAGGATTGCTGAGTTCCAGGCTTGCCTGGGCTACACAGTGAGCTCAAGCCAGCCTGAACTACAAAGTGAGAACCTGTCTCCAAAAAAAAAAAAATACTATGTGCCCATGCTATGGCATTATAAACAATCTACTGAATCTTCAACAAACATGAAAAGGGTTAGGATGGCAGAGAGGTGGATATCTTTGTGCTTAGATGGCTAGCGTGAAGGATAAATGTGGCTGGAGAGGCAGATGTGGCCAGGAGCAACATCGGGTATGGGGGTGTAAGCAAGATCATCATATTGTTCCCTCTCCAGCTTCATCATGAGAACTGAGATGTGGATCCAGGTTAAGCTGCATTGATGATGAAGCTGAAATGTAAGAGACAGCCTAGACATAAAGGCAAAATGGTGATTCATAAATTCGTTTTTTGTTTTTTTTTTTTTTGAGACAGTGTCTCACTTTGTAGTTCAGGCTGGCCCTGAGCTCACTATGTAGCCCAGGCAAGCCTTGAACTCAGCAGTCCTCCTGCCTCTGCCTCCTGAGTGCTGGGATTACAAGCGTGAGCCACCATGCCCGGCACTGTGGTATGTGGTATTGATTGCTGGTGGGCATGAGTCTCCATGCCCAGCATTGTATGTGGTTACCAGGGATTGAACTCCTGACCTTGTGCTTGCGAGGCAGGTGCCAGAACCACTGAGTTAAATCTCCGGCCTAGTGATTCATATATTCTAACACTGGAAGTGGTGTTTGGAGGCCTCCTTGGCAAGAACTGACTTGATAGAGTAGAAGCTTAGTTACCAGCGAGATAGGATATTGCAACCCCTCATCCTAGTTCAACCAGGAATAGGGCTCTACCACTTAGCTACATCTACAGGCCTTTTCCATTCAACTCTGAGATAATGTCTTGATTATTTTCTCAGACTGCCCTCCAACTTGCAATCCTCCTGCCTCAGCCTCCTGAATACCCAGGATTATGAGTACATTCTACTATACCCAGCTTTTTCTTCCTTCCTAAGGACAGTACATGTGGAGGGAATTTCTCAAAAAAAAAAAAAATACAATTTCTCAACAAAAACACTTGCAGGCTTGAGAATGCTAATACAGCTACCTGTCTTGATAAAAACTTTTAGTCCTTTGGGTTTCCAGTAGGACGAGTCCTGAAATGTCCTCTTAAAATTGGAGTAGTAGCCGGGCACTACTCCAATTGGCATGGTGGCTCACGCCTGTAATCCCAGCACTCGGGAGGCAGAGGCAGGAGGATTGCTTAGTTCCAGGCTTGCCTGGGCTACATAGTGAGCTCAGTGCCAGCCTGAACTACAAGTGAGACCCTGTCTCAAAAAAAAAAAAAATTGGACTAGTAATTTGAAATAGAATTTGCAAAATAATATCTTTATATATAAAATTTTTTTTTCCAAGAAAAAATGCTATTCAAAATTATAAACAAAGCATTTTATTATCTCCTTGCAAACTCATAACAAGTATAGTCTGTAAAGAAATACACATCTTGGCCAAAAAATGACTTTTTCTATTAATGTAAATATGATTTTTGTAATGGGCTGTATGATGGTGCCTTCTTGATAGAATTTCGAGAAGTTGTCGTGGCTGCTATGAGAAATCTTGTTCCCTACCATAAATAATAAACTTGTTTTCTGCAGAAGTGGCCTCTTTGGGGAATGTCAATCAGAAATATTCCCATCATCTTGGAATCTTTAATGTGTTTTGCAGCTGGGTATCTGGGGGTGTATTTCAACAAATCTCTGAACTAGATTTTCTGATTCTGTCCCACAGAGAACAGTGCTGCACTGCTATTAATCTGGACCATTCGCTGCAACACAGCAATTTGGTGAAATTATAATTGAAACATGGTACTTGACCCTGAGGGGACCGTGGAGAAAGGGATTTGCTTTGGTGGCTTCTCATGCATCATTTAAAACCTGCTGCTGCTAAATCAAAGTCTCGCTTATTCCTAACTATATAAACTTTTTAGCAACAGCCATTTCAGCCAACTATAGAGTAGTGTTTCTTTCCTGCTCCACTATTTTTCTGTGTTTGTCTGTCTTTGTATATGTGCTGCTGAAGCAAGCACGTCTTTGTCTTTTCCATAAATTGGATTATCCTGATTAATAATCTTGTGAAACAGGAGCTTGCTGTGGGATTCTGGTGATTATGGAGCAGAATATAATTAAACCATCATTGTAGTGCTTAATTGATGGAACAACATTTGACGTTAATGGAAATCTGTAAGGTTTGCTTCTTAATTTCACATACATAGGGTCATAAACTGGGATAACAAGGCATTGCCAATTGCTGGGAACCTTTGGGAATCCACCTTAAAATAAGAGATAAAAGCTGTTTTGGTTAATTTTCTCATTGCTGATGCAGAGTAGCAGCCAATGAGTAAAGGAGATGCAAAGTACACCCGTGGATACAGGAGAAAAAGTTGGTCTCCCAGTTTGTAGAGGCTTCAGTCTATAGTTGACTGGCTCCAAAGCAGAAAGGCATGGCTGGAGAGAAACAGACTAGGGCAAAGCGGGCAGGGAGAAGGCAGCAAGCAGTAAGTGACAGGTAAAAAGCAGTGAGGACGGAAGCCTTCTTTCTGTTTTGTTCTGTTTTATCCAGGGTACCTGCCCTTAGGGTGGGTCCACTCACACCCTTAATCCTAGCATCCACCATGAATCACTCCCAGCATCACACACCCTAGATCAACTATCTCCAAAAGGCCCCACCTATAACCACAGGAGGTTTTGGAGAAACATCTAGATACAAGCCATAACAAAAGCAATGTGCAATTTTACCTATTTATAAGTGAAAAGATTCTGGTAAATCATTTGGGAGATGCTTAAAAACATTTCAGTGTTGTTTCCTTTCTGAAGTTTTTTCATTTAATAACCAGATCGGGAACCATTCCTGCTTCTTCTCTAGCAGAAATTGCCAGATATATCCTAGTAGTTATTTTTCTTCTTTTCTTCTAGTAAGAGATGTGGCAAGAGAAATAATACCTCTATTTCCAAGCTTCCTTTGCAGTTGGTTTGTTGTTGCCCTGTGACTAAACTTTGGCCAGTGTTGTGAAATGTGGGTGTTAATTTCTAGGCATTGTCCTTGAATGGACTGGGTGATTGTGTGTCCAGTGTACGGAGTGTGCGCTGGCTGGAGCCGGAAGAGCTGTGTGCAGTGATGGCCGGGGAATCAGTGTCCCATGACTGTGGTACTGGATAATCTGCCCAGACCCTTCAAGGCCGCTCTTACATAAGAAAAGCTTATCTGAGTCTGGCAGAAGCCACTATGTTTCAGAGTATCTTTGTTAATATTATTCAGATTCAATTCCTTAGTTTTTTAAAAATGTCAATAATAGAAATATTAATATATTTTTAATTGCTCAGAAAAGGCTGAAAGTAAACAAAGAAAAGGGCAAATACATGAGAAAAATTTAAACATAAATTATGATATTAATCATAAAAACCCATAGCACAGGGCCGGAGGGTTAGCTCAGTGGTTCCGGCGCCTGTCTCACAAGGGCAAGGTCCTGAGTTCAATCCCCGGTAACCACATATAATGCTGGGTGTGGAGACACGCCCACCAACAATCAACACCGCATACCACAATGCCGGGCGTGGTGGCTCACGCCTGTCATCCCAGCACTCGGGAGGCAGAAACAGGAGGATTGCTGAGTTCACGGTGGCTTGCCTGGGCACCATAGTGAGCTCAGGGCCAGCCTGAACTACAAAGCGAGACCCTGTCTCAAAAAAAACAAACAAAAAACCCATAGCACATTCTTTTCTTGACCCATTTTACAGATTAAAAAAAATAAGCCTGATGAGGCCAAGTGCCTTGTACACAGTCACATGGCCAGACACGATGGAAGCAGAATTGACACAAGCCTGTGCATTACCCTCTGTGCAGAGGGAAATGTCCCTTTTGAGAACAGGTCTCTGCTATCTGTGACTCCATTGCTGACTGGTAAACAGTGAGAAGTCACTGTTGAAGACAGCGTGAAGTAGTAGTCAGGAGCATGGATTTTGGAGTCGTACAGTTTGGGGTCTGAATCATGGATCTCACCATTCACCAAGTGCCGGGGTAGTTCTTAGCTTCCTTCCATAGATGTGAAAAGTAGATCTCAGAGAACAAAAGGGACTCATCAAATTGCAGAGCTAGGGTACAACTCTACCTCTGGGACCCCATGCTTTTTCCATCTCACTTGTGTCTTAGGTTTTTTTTTTTTTTTTTTTTTTTGAGACAGGATCTCGCTTTGTAGTTCAGGCTGGTCCTGAGCTCACTATGTAGCCCAGGCAAGCCTCGAACTCAGCAATCCTCCTGTCTCTCCCTTTCGAGTGCTAGGATTACAGGCATGAGCCACCATGCCTGGCATGTTTTAGTTTTTTAAAAAAAAAAAAAACTTACTGCATGTAAATTATGCTCAGCTACAGAATAAAACCCGAGATACTAACACTTGGGGAGAGTAATTCCAGAGAAGCAGAAATGAGGTGTAGAAAGAAGAGAGATGCAGAGAAGGTAGAGAGACAAACCCAGGGCAGCGTGCTATGTATTAGGCAGCTGGCCATTGTGTTGGTACGAGCTGCTTGTGTAATTGTGAGGATGTCTTGGGAGAAGCTGTGTGAAGTGACTGTGTCGCTGAGGGGTACCAGTGGGGAGAGGATTATCTTTCAGTTCCCTCAGAGGCCAGTTCACTGCCCAGTTCTCTTATTTGGTGGCTGCAGCATAGCCCATAGCCACCCGGCAGTGTGGCCACGCCAGCTCTGCACCCATTACTGCAGCTTTTGCGCCAGAGAGCGGGCCTGGGGCCCAGGTCCTGGGTGGCGCATGGCTGACCAGCAAGTGCACAGGTGTTTCCTGTGCTGCAGAGAAGCACCGGGACCTGGAGCATCTCATCACTTTCCCATTCTGTCGCTTTGGGCAAGTGACCTCACTCACCTGTTTGTGTTCCATCTCCTTGTAGCTGACGGCAGGTGCCTGGGAGTCTGCCCGGAATGCCGCCTGCAGGCGGTTCTCAAACCCTGATGCTGGGGCTTTCAGTTGCAGGCCTGTCTCACCCCAGGCTGGAGCCCCTTCTGACTGGGTGCTGGTGTGGGGGCGCCGGGCAAAGACTGCAGCCTCTCGCCCCTTCCTGCTCACACGTCTCAGAGGGCTACTAGTGGGGGGACCGAATGGGGTGAGGTGTGGCCCTCACAGAAGTACCCAACTCCAACACACAGGGTTTTGTATCTTGCCCCTAGTGCCTTGTCTCGGGGTCTGCCTTTAGGGAAACCTTACTTAGGACATGACCTGTTAATAAAGCTGGTGGAGGTTAATTATGATAGGTCACCTCAGGCCCTTGGAGCAGTGCCTGCCTCTTAGGAAGTACTAACAAAACGGAGCGATTATTTTGCCTTCTCCATCTAGATCACCTATAGAAAAGGATGAGTAGGCTGGGGATTTACCTCAGTGTTGCCACCACCTGCTGCACAAATACAAGATTGTGAGTTTGATCCCCATAATACCAAAAGAACAAAACCCCAAGAAGAATGAGTATGTTATTTACTATACAAACGGGATACTTTTGAGAGAGCAAAGGGTCACTTTGTGATTTACTTAGGGGAGAAGGTAAAAACTGAACTATCCTGGGAAATCAGAATGTATTGTCACCAAAAGTCAGGGGTTTTGGTAATAACAAAGGGTGCAACCCAGATGCTTTCAACATTCCTCAGCACTTTTGAAGTTTCACATATGTATCCTCTTTTTCCTTCCTCTCTCCCACTCTCTCACTCCCTCGCTCATACTCTCTTATTTTCTCTCTTTGCCTCCCTCCCTCTCTCTCTCTCTTTCCATCTCCTTTCTTTCTTGTGCCAGGGATCGAACTCAGGGCCTTATTATTGCCAGGCAGGCGCTGTATTGCTGAGCTGCATCCCAGCCCTATATTCTCCTCCCCCCTCTCTCTCCCTCCCTCTCTCCCTCTCTCCCTCCTTCCCTTCCTCCCTCCCTCTCTCTTTCTCTCTGTCTCTCTCTTCTTTTCTTTTTTAGTTTTTGAGACAGGGTCTTGCTTTGTAGTTCAGGCTGGACCTGAACTCACTATGCAGTCCAGGCAAGCCTCGAACTCTCTGAAGTCCTCCTGCCTCTGCCTCCCGAGTACTGGGATTATGGCTGTGAGCCACCATGCCCACCGTTGTGATATGTGGTACTAGGGGACTGAACTCAGAACTTTTCACTTGCCGGGCAAATGCTGGAACCACTGAGCTAAATCCCCAGCCCTGTATTCTCTTTTCTTAAAGTGGAGACTCACTTGTGTCATGTTAATTTAGTACCTGAAAGAAATAAAATTAAACTTATAATTTGCAACTTAGCAATGAAATTATCACAACAAACACAAACGTGAGATCGAAAGGCAAAAGTATTCAAACTTTTCATAAAAGAGAGTAATTTTGAGAGAGTAAAAACTAGGTGTATATGCCACGTGCTTGGAAGTATATTAGAATTAATGTGTAGACAGTGTTGACTGTGTAGTCATTTCTCAGCTCCAGTTAAGAGTTGGAAGGAGTGTTATGTCTACTGCCCTGAATCACTTAGAGGACTTTTGAAAACATGTAGAGAACGAGCCCGTAGGCCCACAGCCACAGGTGACCTAGGGCTGGGCCGGCTGTGGTCAGCTGGTTCCCTCATTCCCTCACGTGCTGTGGCTGCTTTGGCACAGTGCAGAGTTGTAGGAGGAGTTTCAACAGAGATCATGTACTCTGCAAAGCTCAAAATACCGACTTTATAGAATTGCCTTTCATAGAAGTCTATGAATATCTCCCCTCAAGGAATCTACTTTGAGAAGCCTTCCAGAAGATTCTGGTCCACCGACATGTTTGGGGATGTCTGATGATAGTTTGTGCCTTCTCTGCACAAAAATAGTAAACTGAGGGGCCTAGAGAGGTCAGGACTTGCCCAATGTGGTGACTTCTGTGTAAGACAGAGGGCTCCCACTTTTATTCTTCAACTTTCTACCACTTTTATATCTATTTAACATTTATATCTATTTAATGATGCTACTGACTTCCATTAAAAATCAGCCTCTTGGCTGAATACGGTAGCACATGCTTATAATTCTAGCACTCTGGGAGGCTGAGGCAAGAAGATTGCAAATTCAAGGCCAGTTTGGGCAGCTTAATGAGGTCTTATGAATTTTTTAGAAAGGGCTGGGGATATAGCTTAGTGCAAAAGTCCTGGGTTCAATCCATGGTAAACTCCCCTTCCCCACCCCCACCTCCTTCATCAAGTGCTAAAGCTCTCAGCTGACAGAAAATCTGTTCTCCAGCCAGCAGCATCCGTTGATGAATAATACAGCGAGCTGGCTCGTTGTCTGGCATGGTGACTCTGGTGTGTGCCAGAACACCGTCCCTTTGTCATCGGCACCATCTGGATAGAAAGCCATGTGGAATTTTCAACAAATGGCATTTGATAGGCACGTGTGACAGAAATCTCTGAAGTAAAAGCCTTGTGGAGAGTGAGTGGGGTCGTGTGTCCTGAGACAGGACCATTCATTTGCTTCTTTGTTCATTTAGCAAACATTATTGGTGCCTTGCCTAATCCAAATGCAGTGCCAGGCACCGAGCATGCAGCTCCTGTCTCCAAGGGTCCTCTAATGTGGTGAAGGAGGCAAGCAATAAATAAGGATAAGAGATAACTAAGCAGCTAGGTAGCTAGGAGATGGACAGTCATGGGTGCCATCGGCTAGTTATGGTTGGCACAATACAGCTGTAACAGAAAGAGGCAGCACTTAGAGCTCCAGTTGTGCTCGGGGCAAGCTTTTATCTATTTTGCTTATATTGACTTATTTCATGTCCACAGCAGTTCTGTGGATATAGTTGCTATTTAAACCCCTACTAAATTGATGAGGAAACTGAGGTACAAATTGGTTAATTGGCATGCTCAGGGTCATGGGGTAAGGAAGGGAAGCCAGGGTTTACGTAGACATCTGTACTAAACACATACAGACTTTTTGTTCTTGTCATTCCCTCAATAAAACATAATAATTTATACCACAATGACATTTATTAAGTGTCATAAGTAATCTAGAGATGATTTAAAGTATGGGGGGAGGAAGCCAGGCCCTGTGACAGGTGCCTGAAGTCCCAGTGACACAGGAGGCTATGGCAGGAGGAACACTTGAATCCAAGAGTTCAGAACCAGCCTGGGCAACATAGTAAGACCATGTCTCAAAAACAAAACAAATAGGGCGGGTGATTTAGCTCAGTGGTTCCTGCCTAGCAAGTGCAAGGTCTTTGGTTTGATCCCTGTTAACCACATACAACAATACCAGGCATGGTTACTTACATTCACCAGCAATCAGTTCCACATACCACAGTGCTGGGGCGTGGTGGCTCACGCCTGTCATCCCAGCACTGGGGAGGCAGAGGCAGGAAGATTGTTGTGAGTTCAAGGCTTGCCTGGGCTACACAGTGAGCTAAGGGCCAGCCTGAACTACAAAGCAAGACCCTGTCTCAAAAAAAACCCCCAAAACCCAAAAAAACCCACAAAACCCCCCAACGAAAAAAATGAAAAGTAAAAATAAAGTATATAGGAAGATATACATACACTACATGCAAGCACTCTGTGCCATTTTATAGAAGGGACTTGAGCTATGGTTTTTCTGCATGAGAGAGGATGGTAGAACCAGTCTTCCTACATCCGTGCGACACTTGTGCACAGACAAGCTCACAAGTCCTCAGCCATGTTTTATGCCCCCAACAGAGTGACTCTGTACTAAGAAAGCACTGTCTCCACTGTTCTGCTGCCTTTCACAATGCCTGGCACATGTAAGCATTTTACAAATATGTAATGAATTATGAATGAGTGAATTAATTAAGATATATACACATCTCCTTCCCTATCTTCTTAAGAATTCTATCTCATGTAAACTGAACTGTTGTGGGTCATGCCTTCCCCATCCTCATTATTCTTCCTTTCTTGTGTTCGAGCTACTAGCAGCCATTGCAGCCCAAACACTGCTGCACTCAGCTAGGAAAGGTGAAATGCAATAATTAGACAGAGCTCATTAAATCAGTTAAATGATTCTGAACTAGGAACCAGAGAGCCATAATTTACTAAAATGTTTGAAAAATTAGTATGCAGTGAGAATAATAAAAATATGAAGCAAAACTCTTACAAGATTGCTGCAGGCAAAAAGGCAGTCGATCACAAACGTGGAAGCACCAAAGACATATTTATGGCGTTTTCTCAGCACATAAAACACTGCAGGAGTACACGTGCTTAGAAAGAAGCAAACCTCATTTCAGCCAACACAGAGGCTCGGGAAGTGTCTGTGCCCTAAAGCTTTGTAAGGATCGCATTCTTCTGTAGGTATTTCAGGGGGAATCAGCAGGTGGGTGTCCTTCAAACCAATTTTAGGTGACATCTCTGTGACCCCAACGCTGTGGGCTTTTGAAAGAAGTTAGTGTACTTTTGTGCCACCTAGTAGCAGAAGAATCAGACTGTCTGCAGTTCACAGGAGTAGAATTCAAAAAGTCCATTGCCTCTGATTACAAGGATGATTCCCTAGGCCATGTTTAAATCTTAATGGCAACCTTCGTCCTCTCGGTAATTAATACCCTGAAGATATCCAAGTACTTGCTTAACTCTTGGGATATTTAACGCATAGGAGATGAAAAGGCAGAATGGTAGCCAGCTGTTTTTGTTGTTCTCAAAAATCTTTCACTGGTTTAATCAGCCCATCAAATACCCACACTCCATTGCCAGCCTTTGTTCAGGAAGGAAACAGCACGGCACCTCACCGCTCTTGGGCTCACTCCTTTTTTCAGGCCCACTTTAAGTGTTGTCTTCTCAAAAACCCCAAGCCAAATGTCACACAAGTTTTCTTGTATTTTCTTATCTTTCCAATGTCTCCACAGTATAACTTGCATGATCATTGCTTCATGTGTTGTGCTTTGTGGAAATGTCTTTGTAGTTCACTGTCACATACCCAGCATGTGTGTGGCCCTGTGTGGGCATCTACTAAATAGCTGAGCAATGAAGGAATAAGTCCTAGAAACTGAGGAGCCTTTCTCACATCACCTATGAAAGCTTTCTGGAGTCTGTGGTATTATTATTGGGTTAGTATTTCTTATCAACTGTTGTACTGTGAGTTCCTCCAAAGCAGAGCCTGAATTGATACCTGGAGTACAGAAAGCTAATTTGGGAGGAGAGTTTCCGGAAGTAGGAGGGAGAGCTGTGGATAGTGAGCAAGAAAAAGGGAAAAGGCAAGAAAAATGCCGTCTCACTATTCAGGTATGTCTGAGGGGTTTTTCCTTTCCTGACCCCCTGCTAAGCAGAAGAGCTGAGAGGTGTATGGTTGAAGCAAGAGGTGAAAGTTGTCAATATTCCCCCAACTGTCAGCTAAAACTCGTCAGGGAATTGAATGAGGTGGTGTGTTAGTTTTTGATTACTGTCACGAATACCTAAGTTGAATCGTCTTGTAAGGGAGAACATGTCTGTTTTCACGCATAGTCTGGGAGGTTTCAGTCCATGGCCAGTGGTTCTTCCTGCTTTGGGCCTAGGACAGCAGCACATCGTGGGAGAGCAAGTATCAGAGCAGAGCATTCACCTCTCGGCCAGGATGCAGAAAGAGGAGGAAGGGACTGTAGGCCACTGTCCCCTTCAGAGGCGCGTCTGTAATGGCTAGAAGCCTTGCCACCGAATCCTACCTCTGACGGATTCCACTACCTCGAAATGGTACCATTCTGGGGACCAGGCCTTTCACACTTGGACCCCGGTGGTGGTGGGGACTCTGTATCCAGACTGGAGCAGGGAGGTGTGATGTGTATTGACCACTAAGGTAGAAAACATCTTCTCTAATCTAGGTACAAATGCTAAGCTGTGTTTTTGGAAGGTATTTTTAAAAATTCTTTTTAAATATAAAGAAAAAGAATTTGTAGAAAGTTGGGGGCCTTGTACACATAAATATGGAAAAAGTGGCCTTGAGTTTCAACCCCTGCACCTTGGCCCTGTTCCAGTTTAGCAAAGTGCAGGAAGAACAAGCAGCGTGCTTCAAGGAACGTGCCTTGGGGGCCCTGTCACCCATTTTCTTGCCCTGTCAAAAGACTGAAAGAAGCACTGCTGCTGTTTAGGTAGCTGATAATTTCTTCTCTACATCTGTCCTTTCAATGTCACCTATTTTATTTGAAAAATAAAGCCTATTTATTGTGGAAAATAACTAAGATCAAAAAAAGAAATGAAAGCCATTTGTAGTTCTGTTACCAAAACACAGCCATGAAAGCCTTTTGGGTATTTCCTTCTAGAGCTTTATCAAGATAATACAAAAATAAAATGATTTTGTTCAGATAATTCTCCAAATTTTCACTGATTATGGGCAGTTTTTCCATATTATTAAACTATGGACAACTAATTCCCTTCCTTTGTTCTTTTATTCTTTTCTTTCTTTCCTTTTGTAAAAATAACTTTTTTGGTAATAAAAGTAGTGTGTGTTCATTTTGTACACAAGGCATGCATACACAGTCACACTTGTGTATGTATGTCTGTAAATTAGACTCCTCAGAAGGACATTCTACCATATAGAGAAGAATCAGCAAACTTTTTTTCTAAAAGGTTAAATAATAATATTTTAAGCTTTGTGGACCAGGCAGTCACTATCACAGCTACTGAGCTCCACCATGTTGGCGTGAAAGCGGAGGATAAGTGTGGCTCTGTTCTGATAAAATTTTAGCCCAAGAACTATAGTCTTCTGATCCCTGATCTAGGGAAGAGTACTGATAACATACTTCCGTAAATACATGTATTATTTCCATAGAAAATTGAATCACACTCCATGTTCTGCCTTGTATATTTAAATATTTATTGGCATCTGTTATGTGACAGCTCTTAAACAATGGCGAATGAGACCGACATGGTCTGTGCTCTTGTGGAGTTTACTGCACAGGGGAGGTGCAATTAGCATAATAAGTGCTCTGGAAGTTATAGGGATGGTGATGGACAAAAAAAAATCAGCATAACTCTTGCAATCAACCCTCTATTTATGGGCATTTAATTTCCTTAATTTTTTCTATTATACATTATACTATCATAAACACACTTGCCACTAAATCTTTATAAGAAACCATCATTTTTTTCTTTCAGCTAAATTCTTCAACTAGATCAGCCAAGTCAAAAAGCACACAAATAGTTCCAGTCCTTTCCTAGGCATTGTCAAAATACTTTCTAGAAAACCTAACACTTCCATCCATGTTGTTCTTGTTCCCCTTTTACTTCCTTTTGGTGAACACACTGGTTGTCACGAGTTGACTAAGCTCGTGACAAGATAAAGAAGATTCATTTATCTAAACTGAGAGACAGAAATGAGGTGGGGAGTCATTTGTGGGAAAGGAGCCCTGTGTTAGATGTTTGTCTCTGGGGAATCCTGTGATTTGATCCCTGCATGATAGAAGGTCAGAAGTTCTTTTGAGTTAGCTGATACCGGTTGTTAACTGCCTTTTCCGTGTGTGCCAAAAACTGTGCTATACTCGTTTGTATAATCTGAGTTAAGCCTCAAAGAAAAATGGAACTGGTGTGCAGTGGCTTTGACTTAAGCAACTGTAGCCACATGATGGAGGACACAGAAAGACCCTGCCCGTGTCTTCTTGAATCAAGAGTAGAACCCTCCAGCAGGGCTCCAGCTGGCAGCCCTAGGTCTGTTTCCTCTGGCTCACATGGTCCGGGCCAAAAAGTATTGACAGAGCTAAATATTTAAAAATTGGAAAACACTACTTAAGATCTATGCTTAAAACTTTGGGAAAATTAAAAGTCTTGACATGCTGGAGTCACCTTTCTACTTGCAGACATTTTGGTGAATGAGAGGGTGGTTCCTTCCACACATAGGATGTTCTTCCTGTCGTGATGGTAATAAGCTTAGATTAGAGGCCTCTCAGAAATTTGTTCTCTTTGTTGGGATAGGGATTATTGGTGACGCAGCAGGAAGTTGTGGGCACTTATCCAACCAACTTCTCTTATTGATTTGCTTGCCTGAGTTTCTTCCTGAGCTTTAACCCCTGAGCAGTGGGAGGGGCTAGGACTGGGAGATGGTGGATGTGGGTCCAGCCCTGAGCTGTGCCCATGTGGGTCTCCTGCAGGAGCTGTTTTAAGCACTCACCCAGGTGAAGGTATGCTGAGCTGTTGTGGGACTCTTGTTTGCATGCTTCTGCCTCTTCCCTCTAAAACCCATCTTTCTCAGTTTCCTGATTTATTATTAATATTACTTACGATTCGCATATTACTCACTGCTTACTTCATGGCAACGTGTCTGTCCTTACTCCATCTCACCTTTGAAAATAGAGTTGGCCCAGACCCATCCCAAAAGGATCCTCCATTTTCTCCTTGTTTCCTTCGGTCTTCTCTGACAGTGCTGTACCCCCAGCCAGGCCATGTGTCCTTTCTCTGTGAGGAGCCCACTGCCAGCCAGGTCTTCTGCTGAGGATATTCCTGGCCTTTGTCTAACTTGTGGACACCTGTCTGTGTGTGTGTATATATATATATATATATATATATATATATATATACACACACACACACACATATACACACACATACATACACACACATATATACATATATATATACACACATATATGTATATATATTTAAATATATATATATAAAATTTAAAGTTATTTCCCATGTACCAGGCACTGTGCACCATGCTAAGTCAGAGGATTCCAGGTCAAATAAGACAATCCAAGAGTCTGAAGGTGCCAACAGAAAGTTAGCACCGTGTGCAAGAGTGTGGCCACTGCACAAGTAGGAATAGGTCCAGAGAGTCCCTGAAGCACAGTTGGCCATGGGAAGGGCCATCTGCAAGGTGCTTTAATGCAAGACTGACTGGAGGAAGCTGTTAAAACATCTCATCTGGCCTCTGAATGCCCATCTGTGTTAGTCAACTTTTCTGTTGCCAGACATAACACCTGACACACTTTAAAGGAGAGGTTTATATCACTTAACAGTTGAGTTGTTTCATGCATGGCTGACTGGCTCCAAGGCAGAAACATTATGCCAGAAGGTATAGCAGAGCAAAGCTCCGTAGTTCATGGTGACCAGGAAGCAAAGCAGAAGAACATTGCCTGGTAGAGATCAGAGATACTACCCAATGTCATGCCTCATGACCCACCCAGACATACTTTGGAGCATATATTACAGATGTACTAGGCATTTCTAATTCAGTGATGCTGACAAATTAGGATTAATAGCCATAACATCTTACCCAAGCCCATCCCCTTCCAATGTCCCCTTGACCGTGTATATCGTCAGGAAATTCATCTGCAAACTTCAAGAACCATGTTGCATAGTATAGAAGTCACTGCTCCATATGGCTGCTGAGCATCTGAAACACGGTGAGCCTGAGTTGGGACATAGTGCGAATGTGAGACACACACTGGAGGCTGAAGGCTGACTATATAAAGGTAGAATACAAAAGATCATGTCAGTAAACTTACATTGATTGTACGTGGAAGTGATAATATTGTGGCTACATTGCATTAATATATATGTGAATTTATTCTACATGTCGCCTTTTAATTTTATCAGTGTCTTTACCATAACTTGGGAAGTTCCACAGGTACCTACCTCTCTCCCTTGTGGCCCATGTTACATTTCTGTTAGGCGTTGTGTGATGGAACACTCTCAGGCCACATGGAATGTGCTTCTTCATGACTTTGTTGTATATTCTTGGTTTCTAACTAGGTACAAGGCAGGACTAATGTTTCATTACTTCCTGCTCTATCACTCTCTGCTCAAGGGCCCCTTTTTCTATTAAAGATCCAATATAGGTTTGATAATGACTCCTTCGTTTGATAAATATGTCTTAAGCCAATACTTTGTGCCAGGCTTCCCTGGGAACTTAATAACCTTTAACTGCAAACCTGGCATAATTCTGAAGGGTAGAATTATTTGCTTTGTTTTACAAATGAGGAAATTGGAGTAGAAGGTTTAAGTGACTTGCTCAAGGTCAGTCCCTGGGTAAGTGGCAGGAAGCAGAATTCTAACACCTTCATCTGGCCCCTGAGCATGGGGCCTTCCTACTGAAGCATACTGATCTTGTGGAGGACCCTTTGTCCCCACCTAGTCACTCTCTAAAGGCTGGCTTCTTATTTGTAGGAGGTAAAATGGAAAACTATGGTGAATATTTAAGCTTTTAAAATTATGACAATAAAGACATACTATATTTATGTCCTTGAATCCTCCTACCTCCAACATGCTTATCTCATTGTTCTTGGCACTTTCTGAAGCAGTTCTGGAAATTCTCTTTTGGGAGCATCTTTAATTGTGATCACACCTTGTAAAGACATTCACTTAATAGAACTTCCAGAAGTACTTCAGAAAGTGGCAAGAAGGTGGGAGAAGTGTGTTGGAAGTGAGTATTCTGAGTAGTATTAATGGGAATGTCTCTTCTACCTCAATATTTTCTTAAAGACGCTGTATCTTTTAATTGGTCTTTGTGTGTACACACTTATTATAATACTTAATACAGTCCATCCTTCCCGATGACTTCATGTGTCCCTGGAGCCCTGCACCTGCCTGCTTCTTAGTAAATAATGAATATATGATGGTAGGCGCTTTTTTAATTCCCACTGTTATAAAGGTTCATGTTGAATTCTATTTTCCTGTAGAGGATTAGTACAAAACTCTACAGCCATTTCTCCACAACTTATAAACATTGGTTTTATGTTTTATTTATTTAAAACCCTATTATGCATAATTTAAAAAGCTCCGTTTATATGAAAGCCTAGGGAAGAAATCTCTCATTCTCTGCTTGTCTCTCTTCTGCATAGTATGGTATCTCTGACCAAGATGATAAAACCAGCTACCTGTCTTTTGTCAAAATAGAATATGTGCCCTCATAATAGCTGTGTCCTGTCTGTTGCCAATACTTGACGCAAAGCTGGGGATGATGTATTTTAAAAATTATCTTCATAAAAGTCTAAATCAGTTCATGTAAGAATTATCTTCATGTAGTTTAATCATTACAGAAGTGTTCTAAATGGGTGGAACATGGTAGGAATGATCATAAGACAAGAAACGATCCAACTCCCATAGTAGAAAGACAGCCAGGCATGGACAGAGGAGTGCTGAGCTGCAGACTCTAAGAAGTAATAACTAATCTCAGTTTTGCACATACTGTCTCTGCAACCGTAGATGAGATTGCATTTTCCATGAATCACAGTTTTGTGTCTATAAAGTGAAAGCATTAAAACAGATCAAGGAGGACAGAGACATGGCATGTGTACCACTCTGCTGTAACCACCTTCCTTGGCAGACATGACTAATCACCCACAGTATACTTTGCCGCTGATCCAGAGTGTGGCTTCATACACCTCATCACCACAGTCCCTACAGCTTCCACCTGCCAGTCACTGGCTATTGCAGATTCTTTCTGGAGTCTCACAAATATAGGCAGTAGTGAGTATTGTTTGTTTGTTTTTGTTTGGTGCAGGTTAGAAAGAAAAAAGATCAGAGTGGAAGAGTTTTCATTTTCAGAACCCTTCCCTGCTTCACCTGGATATCACCGTCTGCCATGCTGGCATCAAAAAGCGTCCTGTGAGATGACACTGGGGAGTACATATCTTGGAGCCTCGGTTGCTGTCATCGTTGAGGTGCCAGACACTGAATGCAACTCTGTATCTCTGCTAAGGTGCCATCAATAGGATGTGACTGGTATGACCTAAAACTCTGAGATATTTCTTGGCTTGCAAAGGTTTTTTCTTAATAGTCAGAACCCTAGTAATGTGGCTGTCCGATTTACTGTTTATAGTTGAACTCCTCTGAGGTAGTTTGTTTTATTGGAAAGGGCACTGGAGAATGACTTTTAATGGCATTTGGGGGCAATTTTCACCTAACGGTAATGGCCACTGGAGAATAACTTTTTTTTTTTGAGACAGCATCTCACTTTGTAGTTCTGGCTGGCCCTGAGCTCACTATGTAGCCCAGGCAAGCCTCAAACTCAGCAGTCCTCCTGCCTCTGCCTCCCTAGTGCTGGGATGACAGGTGTGAGCCACCACGACCAGCACTGTGGTGTGTGGTACTGATTGGTAGTACAGTATTGCTGTGTGTGACTACCAGGGGTCGAACTCAGGACCTTGCGCTTGCTAGGCAAGTGCTGGAACTACTGAGCATATCCCCAGCCTGAGAATAACTGTTTTTGGCATTTTTTCATGTAATAGAATAAGGCAGATGTGCTAGTAGGTGAAAAAGTCCACAAAACTTGTTTGTTTTTCCATTGTATCTTCTTGTCTCCTGTGCTGGGGATTACACTCAGGGCCTTTTGCATAGTAGAGAAGCATCCTACTACTAAACCACAATGAGAGCCCTGGTTTTAAAGAATAAAAGCCTGTATACACAGATGATTTTCTGAAAGGCTACAAACATGATGGTTAATATTACTAATGTCTGCTACATACCAGGTGCTATGTAAAATGACTTGAAAATTTTATCTCAGTTCTCACAACTGTATCAAAGTGATCCCATTCTCCACAGTGTACTGATAAGTGAACTGAGACAGGAGGAGGTTAAATATCTCTCATAATCTCCAGCCGACCAAGCCAAAGAATTCAGGGCATGACTACAGGCTTTCTTTGCTTTTCTATCACTGTCCTCCTGGAAGTTTAAGGTTAGAATTAGTGAGTGATTCAATAATTATTTTCTTTGTACCTGACTGAGTTTTAAATAATTCTAAATTGAACCTGTATAACTAATGAAAACAAGAAAAAAATCATGAAGAGAATTCTTCATGTACTTTGTCTGGAGCAGAAGACCTAGATTTAATAGCTAGGTCTTTTTAAGTGTCAGATCGTAGGCTGGTAATTTCATTTTTGTGGGCCTTAGTTAGTTTTCTTTTCTACAAAATATGGTCATAAGTCTGCATGATCTATGAAACTCCTTCTAGGTAGGAAATTATATCAGTGGGGTAGGGGCTGTATTTAAATGAATTTACCAGCTTTTTTCCTTCTGGGAAGTGATGATAACTTAAAGAGTTTAAAAATTTGTAGTGGTTCTTATGTGAGTAGCTCTGGAAGCAAAATAAGTTGCTTTTTTTTATTAGGAACATGAGTTTCTCAAAATAAATGCATTAGGACACAACTGTGGTTGACATCATGTGAGTCTCTGTGCAGAGTCTAGCCTTTTATGTACAACCTATTTCTGTCATCCCTGTCTGTGAGGTTGTCTGGTCTAAATTTAGTGTTTCTGTTTTGTGGAGATCAAGGAGGTAATGGTAGAGTTAAAATATATGGTATTTTATTAAGTTGGTTACATTTATAGATCTTGAGAGGCCTTAGGGTGATAAAAAATCTGAGTTATGCATTGCATTAAGTACAGTTATATAAAGCCTGTTGAATATTAATTTTTTAATGATCCACCTTACAGTTTTATGAGACTAGATATAAAAAGATGCTGTGAATAATTGAGCCCATGGTCTGTAAAATGAAGCCTAAGGAAGAGAGTGTAATTGGAACTGAAGAGTGCAAAAAATTTTCCTTCTTTACTGAGATCAAAGTCAGCCTGAATCCCTGCCTGCTAATCCATCCCCTCTAACTTCATAGTCATCCTTTGGTTCATGGCCCCTTTCAGGTACCAAAACCTGTAGCTGTTCAAATCCCTTATACAATTTGACAAAGTACTTGCACGTCCTTCCTTATACTCTGAAGTCATCTCTGGATTACTTACTGTAAGTAATACTATGTAAATGTAATGTAAGTGACTGTTCTATTGTTTAGGAAATACTGATGAAGAAAAAAATTTATACATTTTGAGAGCAAATGCAGCATAAAATCTTTCTTTTTCCTATCCACAATTGTTGAGTCCATGGATGTAAAATAAATAGTTATGTTGACTATATTAAAGAGTACAAAGATATATGCAAAACAAAAAGTGGGTATTTTCTACCATATACTTTTTACATTGTTCTTAATTTAGCTTCTAAATATATTTAGCCTGCCATTTCATAAATCCTTTTCTTGGATACATTTTGAAGTTTTTTTCTAAAGCACAGCAAATTCTCACACATGAGGTACAATTATTTATGTATCTTCTCTGAGAAGTAAACATTCCTAAGGAAGCTTTGATACTAGTGATAAAGCTGTCTGCCATAGGAAATTTATAAGACAGAAGCAAAATGCAATCCCAGACCTTCTCCTAGTTTCCCTAGGAGGAGTTGAGAAGACAATGATACAGAAGAAATGAGAAGTCACCCACATGAATTTTATGAAATGGTAGAAACAGAAATAGGAAAACATGCATGAGATTATAGAGAAAATAATCTCTCAGGTTAAAAAAATGATCAAAATGAAAGATATGCTGAATTAATCTAAAGTAGACACAGATTTAAAAAAAAAATAGAGGAGCTTAGGAAAATGATAGAAACCATGAATGCCCAAAATAGGAAAGAAATATAATTCATGAAACAGATTCAAACATCTAAGAAAGTAAAAATTCCATTGAAAATATAAATAATACATTGAACAAAGTTGAGGACAGAGTTTCTGAACCAGAAGATAGGATTGTAGTTAATAACCATGAAAAGAAAGATATCTTAAAGATGTCAAGGGATCATGAAAAATCAATACAAAAATTGCAAGATGCAAAGAAGGACAACATAAGATTGATTGAGGTTGGTAAGAAGTTTAAAGACAGTGCCATAAAAAGTCTGTTTAAACAAGTAATGGCAGAAAACTTCCCAAACATGGAAAAAAGAATTTGGCATACAAACAAGTGAAAGATGTAGAACTCCAATTAGCCACAACTAAAATAAACCCATACCAAAGCATATTATTGTAAAGATCCCAGAAACTCAGTACAAGAACAGAATACTAAAAGCTATTAGAAAAAGGAAACAAATCACCTATAAAGGAAAGCCCATCAGCCTTCTCAGTGCATACCCTTAAGTCAAGAGGAGCTTGAAGTAAAATATTTCAGGTTCTGAAAGTAAACAGTCACCAATCTAGACTGATGTACCATGTAAAGCTATCTTTCAAATTCAATGGAGAACTGGATATGGGACACACTTATGAACCCAGAATTTGGGAGGCTGTGGGAGGAGGATTGATGTGAGCTCAAGGCCAGCCTGAACTACATAGTGAACTCAAGCACAGCCTGAACTACAGAACAAGACCCTGTCTGAAAAAGAAAAAGAAAACACACACACACACAAAAAAATTAATGGAGAAACAAGATACTTTCTTGACAAATAACAACTGCAGAAATTCATGACCACTAAACTAGCTCTACAAAAATGCCCTGAAGGGTATTTTAGAAAGAGATAATGAAGACTGCAATGCGAAGAACATCAACAAAAAGAAGTTGCCAGACAAGGCAAGAAATTAGAGAGGAAAGACAGGGTATCAATAGCAGGAAAATAATAAGCCAATATATTTCAGGTATAACAGTTAATGTAAGTGGTCTCAACTCACTCATCAAAAGAAACAGACTGGCAGAATAGATCAGGAAATAAGACCCAGTGGTTTGCTGCATACAGGAAGCACATTTAACTCATAAGAAATTCATAAGCTAAAAGTCAAAGGGTAAAAAAAGTCAGAGGGAAAACAATACTTCATGCAACAACAATCCAGAAAAAAAGCCAATGTAGCTATTCTCTCTGTAAACTAAATGAATTGCAAGCCAAAACTGTAAATAAAAAAGCAATACTTTTTATTGCTTCCAAGAGGAGGCAATAAAAATCATATATATAAATGGACCAAATACCAGTACAACCAACTATGTAAAACAAATATTAACAGACATCAA
The DNA here is from genome assembly GCA_004025085.1 of Thryonomys swinderianus. Lineage (NCBI taxonomy): Eukaryota > Metazoa > Chordata > Mammalia > Rodentia > Thryonomyidae > Thryonomys > Thryonomys swinderianus. The sequence continues at coordinate 124,522 of PVIC010000175.1, forward strand.
AAGTCAAATAACCATAATACAGTTGTAATGGGGGATGTAATGGGGGACCCCATTGTCACAAAAAGACAGATCAACAAGACAAAAAAAAAAAGTCAACAAAAAGTATCAAAACTGAACCAAACCTGTGAACAAATGGACTTAGAGGATATTTACAGAGTGTTCCATCTCACAACGTTAGAATACATATTCTTCTCAGCTGTACATTGGACATTATTCAACATAGAGCACATAGGACCGGAGATTTAGCTCAGTGGTTCTGGCGCCTGCCTCACAAGTGCAAGGTCCTGAGTTCAATCCTGGTGACCACATAGAATGCTGGGCGTGGTGACTCACGCCCACCAGCAATCAATACCACATACCACAGTGCCGAGTGTGGTGGCTCACACCTATAATCCCAGCACTCAGGAGGCAGAGACAGGAGGATTGCTGAGTTCAAGGCTTGCCTGGGCTACATAGTGAGCTCATGGCCAGCCTGAACTACAAAGTGAGACCCTGTCTCCAAAAAAAAAAGTAATTAAAAACTTACCAACAAAGAAAAGCTCAGGTCCTAATAGTTTCACTGCTGAATTCTACAAGAAATTTAGGAAAGATCTAAAGCCACTACTCTTAAAACTCTTTAGTGAAATTGAAAGGGAAGCAATATTTATTCTTGGGCACAACTATTATCCTGAAACTAGAGAAAGACCCAATCGGAATAGAGAATTGCAGGCCAATCTGCCTAATGAATATAGATGCACAAGTCTTCGTTAAGATACTGGCAAAAAAAGAAAAAAGAAAAGAAAGATACTGGCAAAGAGAATGCAGCAAATAATCGAGAAGATTGTATACCATGACCAAGTAGGATTCATCCCAGGGAAGCAGGGATGGTTCAACATATGCAGATCAATGAATGTAATGCACCACATCAATAGAGCCAAAATCACATGATCATCTCAATAGATTGAGAAAAAGCATTTGATACAGTGCAACAACTGTTCAGGATAAAAATCCTACAGAAAATTGGAATAGAGGGACTTTATCTTAATCAGATGAAATCCATCTATGGCAGACCAACAGCTAACATTATACTAAATGGTCAAAAACTGAAAGCTTCACTCTAAAATTAGGAACAAGACATAAAGTCCTCTGTCACCACTCCTATTCAATATAGTTCTGGAAAAATTAGAGCAATTAGATAAGAGAAAGATATAAAATAAGAAAGGAAGAAGCTAAATTATCATTATTTGCAGATGACATGTTACTTTACACAGAAGACCCCAAAAGCTCCCCCAACAGATGTCTCTACTTCTTAACCAGATTTAGCACTGTAACTGGATTCAAAGTCAGTACTTAAAAACCAGTAGCATTCCTGAACACAAATAGCAAGCTCACTGTGAGAGAAATTAGTGAAATAATACCTTTCACAGTTGCATTCAAAAAACACAATACTTAGGAATCTATTTCACAAAGGAAGTAAAAAAGATCTTTTAATTGAAAATTACAGTACTCTGAAAAAGATCAAAAGATATTAGAAAATGAAATTTATCCCTTGCTCGATAGAAAGAACTAATATAATGAAAGTAGTCATACTCCCAAAATTGTTATACAGATTTAATGCAGTCCCACTCAAAATACCACTACCATACCTCACAGAATTAGAGAAATCATTTTCAAACTCACTTGTAATCAGAAGAGATCTAAAATAGCAAAAACAATTCCAAGCAGTGAGGGAAAAGTGGGAGGAATCACCTCCCTGACTTGAAATTGTACTACAGAGCTACTGTGATAAATACAGCATGGTAGCGCCAGAAAAAAACAAATCAAACTAAAACTAACAGACCTGAGGATCAGCTAAAGAGATTGGAAGATGCAGAAAGAACCCCAAACACATTCAGCCACTTTATATTTTTTTTTTTTTTTGAGACAGGGTCTCGCTTTGTAGTTCAGGCTGGCCCTGAGCTCACTATGTAGTCCAGGCAAGCCTCAAACTCAGCAATCCTCCTATCTTTGCCTCCCAAGTGCTGGGATGACAGGCGTGAGCCACCATACCTGGCACTGTGGTATGTGGTATTGATTGCTGGTGGGCGTGAGTCTCCACACCCAGCATTGTATGTGTTTACCAGGGATCGAACTCAGGACCTTGCGCTTGCAAGGCAGGCACTGGAACCACTGAGCTAACCCTCCGGCCCCAGCCACTTTATCTTTAACAAAAGAGCCAAACACAGTTGCTGGAAGAAGGAAGACTCTTAAATAAATACTGCTGGAAGGACTGGCTTTCGATAGGCTGACAACTAAAACTAGACCCATTCTCTCATCATCCACTAAACTAAAATTAAAATGGATCAAGGTCTAAATTTTAAAACAAACACTAAGTCTGCTGGAAGAGAGAATAGGTAGAATGCTTAAGAACATAGGAGTAGGCAAAGACTTCATGAACAAAACCCAGACCACACAGAAGATAATACAAAGAATTAACAACTGGTATCTCATCTTTTTACAGAGCATTTGCATAGCAAAAAAAAAAATCATCAGCAGTGTGATAAAACAAACCACAGAATGGGAAAAAAATTTTGCCAGTGATTCCTCAGACATAGGACTACTACCTAGAACATATAAAGAACTGAAAAAAACAGGCCTTCCAAATTTAAAGACCCAATTCAGAAATTAGATGAATACCTGCTTCTCAGATAAAGCAGTAGAAATGGCACATAAATTAATGAAAAAATGTTCAATATCACTAACCATTTAAGAGATGCAATTAAAACAACACATTTTCCATCTCACTGTAGAAAAAACAGCTGCTGTAAAGAAATCAACCAACAACAAATGCTGGCAGGGTTGTGGGGGGGAAGGAACAGTTCTCCACTGTTGCAGTGTAGACTGGTGCAAGCACTGTGGAAATTAGTATGGAGATAAAATGATTTTCAGCATTTTGAATCGTGAAGGAAATGTAAACTTGAATCACAATGATTTACCACCTCCTACTTGATAAGAAGCTCTAATTTAATCACTACAAATACTGGATTTCATGAGATATGAAGTAACTAGAACTCTCATACTTTGCTGATAAAAGTATAAAATTGCGGAGCTGGAGATTAAGCTTAGTGGTTCTGGCGCCTGGCGCCTGCCTCATAAGCACAAGGTCCTGAGTTCGATCCCCGGTAACCACATACAATGGTGGGTGTGGTGACTCAAGCCCACCAGCAATCAATACCACATACCAGTGCCGGGCGTGGTGGCTCACGCCTATAATCCCAGCATTCCGGAGGCAGAGACAGGAGGATTGCTGAGTTCAAGGCTTGCCTGGGCTACATAGTGAGCTCAGGGCCAGTTTGAACTACAAAGTGAGACTCTGTCTCCAAAAAGTATAAAATTGCAACCCTACTTTGGAACACAGTTTTCAGTTTTTGTAAAATTAAAAGCCTTCTCATATAACAGCTAACAACTCCACTAAAAGAGGGTTACTGAAGGTCAGTGCAAATACATGTCCATACAGACATTTGTACATTTGTACTGGAATGCTCCTGGCAGCTACATTCATGGTAACCATGAACTGCAAACAACCTGAATGTCCATCAGCAGGTGAATGGGCGAACAAATTGTGCTGAAACCATCCTGTAGAATACTATAAAATAAAATAACCAGGAGAGGATAGTAGGATGAGAGAGAAGCTCAGTGATAGAGCGCCTGCCTGGCTTATGTGAGGTCCTGGGTCCTTGATCCTTAGGATTACAAAAAAGAAAGAAGAAGAAAAGAACTCCAAATATATGTCTTACATGGAAGAGTCTCAAAATTGTGGTGCTGAATAGAAGGCTGGCTAGTGCTTACACTTCAGAATAACCACAGGACAGGAATTTTAACTTCCCAACACATAGAAATGATAATGTTATAGAACATTGAAATGCTGATTTCCCTGATTTGATCATTACACATTGTATACAGTATTAAATTAGCACACTGTGTACTAAGAATAAGTATAAATATTTTATGTCAGTTCAAAATTAATGTTTTTAATTTTGTGCTGAGCGAAGGAAGGGACACACGCATACACAAATGAGACCCTGTGATTCTGTGTGAAGTTTGAGAAGAAGCACATTCATAGAGAGTGACAGAATTTAGATCACAGAGGTAGGAGGTGAGGGGGAGGACTGACTGCCAGAGGGCATGATAGGACTTTTCAGGAATAGAAATGTTCTCTGGCTTGTACTGGTAGATGCAAGTGTATGTGTTATGCTTTGGGGTTGAACTGTAGATTCCAAATGGGATAGTTTCATTGCATTTGTGTTACTCTCCCTAACAGGTTTCCTTAGTGCTTTAAAAATATCCACCGGCTTCAGTTTCTCTGACATGCTAATCACCCCACTCAGACATCAAGCCCTTCACTTGGGGCAGCAACGACCTACACATTCGCCCCTTCAAGTGAAAGATCGCTGAATCATCTCTGCTTGTCAATGATGTTTAAATTTCATTTGACTGGTGTCTCCAAAGGGTGTTTTTGGAGGAGTGAGCTCCACATAAGATTCTAACCTTGTCTTGGGGTGGCTGAGAATATTCACGGAGCAAGGTGGAGTTCTGCAGACGATCAGCTTGTCTTCCAGGCAGGAAGTGGAGTTTTGACTCTGAATGGAAGAACATTGAAGAATTGGGTTCTTACTTAGTCTAAGGTAGCTCTTACAATCATTTGACAAGTAATCACTGAGTATCTGTTCTGTGCATTTCCCAGGCTGTGAGGCTGTAGCTGAGGGCAGGACAGGACAGTGCCTCCCTCCTGGCAGAGGTGGGAGGAAAGAAGGGGGAGGAAACTAGAAAGCAAGTAAACAGTGTGACTTGGGGAACACATGGAAAATAAACAAATACAGGACAGCACAATGTAGCTGATAACATTCAGGACACAGAGGTCAGGGAAGGTCATGTGAATTGAGATTGAAATGGAACAATGGATGGAGCCAGCTGTGAGATCTGGAGCAGAATGCCAAGGATCTGCAGTGAGAATGGGCTTGGGGAGGAAAATAGGAAAAAGCATTCAGTGTGAGGGTACAGGGGTCAAGAGTAAAGGGAAGACTGGAGAGAGAGAGAGAGAGAGAGAGAGAGAGAGAGAGAGAGAGAGAGAGAGAGAGAGAGAGAGAGAAAGTTTGAGGGATAGATAGGAACCCACGAGAGGGAGAATTGAAGTTTCAGTTTGTGTGAAAGTCAGAAGACTGACAAGTTTTTAGTGGGAGAGAGAAACAATCCAATATGACAACATAGCTACCTTGAGAAGAGATAGTCTCTGGGGTCAAGTGAGGAAATCAGTCAGCAGGCTGAGGGAACAGTGCTCCTGGATTGTACTATGCTGAGAGCATTGGTGATAAGGAGATACAGAAAAATAGAGGGGTGCAATCTGCAGGTAAAGTGCGAGGGTTTGATGATGGGCAATAGGTCGATGCAGGGAAGGAACGCAAGTGTATGGGCTGATGGATCAGGTGGTGAAAGCTGTTGTTAAGAGATGACCTGTTGTGATTGAGTAAGGGGTCAGCATCCTTGGTGAGTCCTAGAGCAGTGAACGAATGACTTTGAAGAATGAAACAACAGTGTAAATATTCTGTGGGGGAAACTTGGCTTGTAATGATCTTATCATCATCCCCTTCTGTGATCTTCCAGACATACTAATAAGTGGGTGCCGGAGATGTCATGATCTTCTAATCACAGCCTTTCTTGGGAACAGACATTTTCAGCAGACTCCAGTTCAGGGTAGGCTATAAACCCTCTCATGCTTCTGTTGTTTATGGTCGATCTCATTTGTGTTTGGGTAGTGCCCTGAAGAGATTACTTTTGCTCTGGGAGATTTATTGGGAGCTTGCCTGTTTTTGTTAATTATGGATTAAGAATCACTTTGTCAATAATTTCAGAGCCCAGTAGTCTAACATATTGCAGTGTATTATTAAATATTTAAAAATTGCTTAATTTTTCCACATAGTATGAAATTTTAGCTGAAATTGGATCCTTTGAGTAGTTTGCAATTATGTTCAGAGTCAGAGATCTACTTTTTGCCTATTAAATGAATTTTAGTATGGTTTTTAAAATTCTACTGGATTAGAGTGTACAGAGATTTTATTACTTGTTTTTTTTCTGTTCAGGTAGTGCACTTAGCACTAGGACAGAAATAATCATGTCATCTAATGAAAATCATCTTTGAGTAATATTAAACCAAAATTTGTGTGTGCGTGTGTTTTACTAGAGAGTCAACACAGTGCTATTCCACTGAGCTATAGCCCTAGCAGTTCTTTATTTATTTATTTTTTTATTTTGACAGTGTCTCACTAATGGTCACTACATTACCCACATTGATCTCAACCTTTTGATCATTCTGCCTCAGCCTCCTGGAGTGCTCAGTTTATGGGTGTGCACTGCCTTGCTTGGTTTAACCCAAAACTTCTGAGAGTGAGGGATCTATGAAGTAAGGTCACGCATGCTGGTCAGAAAAGGGACCAGGTCTAGGGATAAGTCCTACAGATATCAGCGGCAAGGCTGGATGCCAGTTGGAAATACGTCTGCTAGACCTGAAGAGCATTTTTACAATGAAAATTAGGAACAAGGAAAGCATAAATTGTTTATATTGAACCTTCACTGGCTACAGACAAGAAAGACAGGATAATACAAAGCAGTGAAGCTTAGGGGGTGGGTAGACACCCCAGAAAGAGAAGCACTGTTACTTCCAGATTGCTTGAGGTGGTGAGCAGCATAAGTGGACTCAAGGTCTGACATACCTTCAGACTTTTGGTTTGGCCCCAAACCCTTAACTGGGTACCCCCTTGCCTCCCTTCCTCTCTCCTCCACTTGCCAGCCCTTCTAATTAAATTTAGGACATTTCAGCATTTTTCTCTTATCAGTAACAATGGGGAACATTATCTTTTCAGACATTTTGTTAATTTTCTTTTTGTTACAAAAATAACATAAGCTAATCTTTGAAAGTTTGGAAAGTATAGAAGAAAATACAGCCATAACACTATCACAAAGAAAACCTTGAGATGTTGTAGTTTCCCATAAAATCTCTGAGCTGGACAGTGGTTCCGGCCCCTGCCTCACAAGCGCAAGGACCTGAGTTCGATCCCCGGTAACCACATATAATGCTGGGCGTGGAAATTCGCCCACCAACAATCAACACCGCATACCACAATGCCGGACGTGGTGGCTCACGCCTGTAATCCCAGCACTCGGGAGGCAGGGACAGGAGGATTGCTGAGTTCGCGGTGGCTTGCCTGGGCACCATAGTGAGCTCAGAGCCAGCCTGAACTACAAAGCGAGACCCTGTCTCAAAAAAAAAAAATCTCTGAGCTGGAGTAGACTTTTACAGTTATCTTGCTGAAAGGAAAACATTTTTTTTCAGTACAATACTTCTAACACCAAATGCATAGGTTTTCCACACTAAACAATCAATTCTCCTACTCCACAGACACCATTTGGGTGTCTGTTCTGTTCCATTCTGACATTATGTACCTGGGGCTTGCACTTGCTCAGTCCCATTACACCATCTATATTCTAGCACACTTGTAAGTCCCAGGCCTCTGGCACTTACAACCAACTTAACTACAAACTAGGGATTCTTCTGTCCCCATCAGGCTAGATAACTTGCTGTAATGGCTCAAGGAACTCAGAAGAACATTGTATTTCCTATTTCTTGTTTATTGTAAAGATTATACATCAATAATTGGCCAAAGAGGGACTCACACAGGTCTAGAGGGATCTCGAACTTTCATTGCTATGGAACTTCAGGGGCGCCACCCTCCTGACAAGTAGCTGCTTTCACCAAACCAGATGCTCTCCAAACTCCATTGTCTAGGAGTTCCCATTAGGTAGACATGATTAAATTGTTGGCCACTGGTGATTGAATTCCATTTCCTTCCTCAGCCTGCTCACCCAAGATCAGGGGCTGGGTGTAAAAGTTCCAACCTTCTAATTACATGGTTGGTTTCTTTGGCCATCATTCCCTACCCCCACCCCATCCTAAGCTATCTGTGGGCCAGTAACCATCCATAGACATAGAACTAGTTAAAAAGGGGTTATTTATGAATAACAAAATATATTCTTCTTATCCTAATCACTCCAGAAGTTCTAAGAAGTTTAGATGCCTGTGCCAGAAAACTCAAATATGGGTTTCTTACTGTGATTCTTACCACAGAGTCACAGTGGCTCAGCTTCTGATTTCATGACTAAGGACCAGAGCAGCAAAGCCTGGGTCCCAGGTCTCCTCCTTGTCAGTGTTAAATGATTCCCAAGTTAACTGTGGCCTCCTTAAGCATGTCTGATTCTTAAGCCTGAGGGGAGGCTCATAGTCCTGCTGACATGTGTCAGCATGTCTCTGGGTGTACATGTGGCTCCGTCTTCCTGTTAGTGTCTGAGAAGCTGTGTGGTCTTTAATAAGGATGGTATCAAAATGCCTTGACCAAGGGGGATGTTTGTGAAAGGATAGGTTTTGGATCACCTGAGTCAGAATGATCTTGAACGTTTTTGTGTGGAGGTGTAGTACTGAGGATTGAATGCTGGGCCTTTGTATTGAGCTATTTCCCTGGCCCATTTTTTTTTTTATTTGGAGAAAAGATCTCACTAAGTGCCTAATTTTCCCAGGCTAGACTTGAACTTGCCATCCTCCTACCTCTGTCTCCCAGAGTGCTGGTGTTGCAGACGCATGCCCCTGTGCCCTGCTTAGACTGCTTATTGAAAACAAAGTCTCAAAGGCCTCACTCTAAGCCCGTGGTCTCGGAATATGTAGAGCTGGACTGAGGATCTTCCTTCTTAATAAAAATAAAGCATTTTACTTGGAAATGTTCATGTTGTCTGATCTATAACAGACAGATACATAGGCAGGCAGATAGGTGGTAGATGGATGTATAGATGTTTGTACGAGGATAAAAAGTTTCTAGCTCCATGAGAAGACACTCTTAATGGCTATCTCTTAGGAGCAGAAATGGGGTGAATAGGGAGCAAGACTCTCACTGATCTGAGCCAATGGGAGGCATGGATGCATAGAACACAACATTTTTAGAATCTCTTACTGGTACTTCTGCAGTTAAGCTATCCCTTTGAGAGACTACAGGTGTCTATGTAATATTTACATGTTAATGTGTGTGTGTGGCCAGTGGCAGAAATGACTGTTAATATCAGGGGACCCCAGTGGGAAAAATAAGATGTGGGGATGAGCAGATCACTCATTCACTCATTTATCTCTCCAGTAGATGTTCGTTGAACACCTCCTGTGCATTAGGAACTGTTGGGTGCTGGCAGCACAGGAAAGGACAAAGGTAGCTCTTGGGTACAGCACCTGCTTAGCATACACAAGGACCTGTGTTCAAACCCTAGCAGAGAAAAACAATGAATGAAGAAATAAAGGGAGGAAGGAACAGAAGGAAGAACAAAATACTGCAGTCCTCAATACTATAGAACTTATGCTTTACCATGTACACTACCAAGAACAAGCTGAAGAAGATCATTACAAATGGTGATGAGTGCTATGGAGACATCAGGAAGGTATGCCATTGTGGGTGATTTCTCTGATAGAGGACATCTCAGCTGAAGTCCAGACAACAAAAAGAAACCAGCCACGTGTATATCTGGGGAACAAGCTTCTAGAAAGAGCTTGAGGACAAGGGTCATAAAGTGAAATGAGCTTAGTACATCTGGAGTATGTAAGGAAAAGCAGCGTGGCTGAAGCTTGATGACTAAAAGATCACAGAAGTCCAAATGGAAGAAAAGCCAAGCTATGTCCTCTAGTCACTCTACAAGGGGAGTTTGAATTTCATTCTAAGTTCAACATAGGAGAGTTCTAAGTTCAGTCATAGGAGAGCTGTGTTTAGGGAGGAGGAAGTTGATACCTTCAGATTCAGTTCTCCAAGAAGAAAAATCACTCCACATGACTATATGAAAATGTAAAATAAGTTTTTTTAAAAAATCTCTGCCTGAGGGCCGGAGGGTTAGCTCAGTGGTTCCAGCGCCTGCCTCGCAAATGCAAGGACCTGAGTTCGATCCCCGGTAACCACATATAATGCTGGGCATGGAGATACGCCCACCAACAATCAACACCGCATACCACAATGCTGGACGTGGTGGCTCACGCCTGTCATCCCAGCACTCGGGAGGCAGAGACAGGAGGCTTGCTGAGTTCGCGGCGGCTTGCCTGGGCACCATAGTGAGCTCAGGGCCAGCCTGAACTACAACGCGAGACCCTGTCTCAAAAAAAAAAAAAAAAAAAATCTCTGCCTGATTCCCACGACCAAGTTTTAAAACAAGTTTATTGAAAGCCAGAAAAGGAAAAAATAAAACAAAAAAAAAAACTAAAAAAGGACAAGATATAACACATAATTGGATAGAAATTAATGATAAAACGGTGAGGATTTATAAGTATGTATAAATTATAGATCTAGGCAAACTCCAGTGTTAGTCTAAATAAGACAGAATTTTAATGAGTTTTGCAAAAGTTAAAAAAAAGGTTTTAAAATTTATTATAAAATCGCAGTAATTAAGACACTATGTTATTGGTAAAAGGAAATGAAAGAAAAGTAGATTAGCTCTATCGGAGCAGAGTCTAGTGATTGATGAGACAAATATGGACCTTTTTGTGTGGTGCACTGGAAGTCAAGGTGGAAAGTATATCTACATTAGAAGTAAGTGGTGTTGTTACAACTTATTTTCTACAACAAGAACGCCCTCAGATTTTTAATTTACACCTTGTATAAAAATAAAGTGTGAGATGAATTTAAAACCTAAGTATAAAAAATTTAAAAATCAAACCTTTAGAAGGGAAAAAGAGGTTATTTCATGATATTAGTTTAGATTTATAAACTAGAGACACAAAAGTCACTCAAGATTGGATAGGTTTCACAATGACCGGTGTCACAATGAAGCACCCATAAAAATAAAAGCATAGGGCCGGAGGGTTAGCTCAGTGATTCCGGCGCCTGCCTCGCAAGCGCAAGGTCCTGAGTTCGATCCCCGGTTACCACATACAGTGCTGGGCGTGGAGACTCACCCCTACCTGCAATCAATACCACATACCACAGTGCCAGGCGTGGTGGCTCATGCCTGTAATCCCAACACTCGGGAGGCAGAGGCAGGAGGGTTGCTGAGTTGGAGGATTGCTGAGTTCGAGGCTTGCCTGGGCTACATAGTGAGCTCAGGGCCAGCCTGAACTACAAAGCGAGACCCTGTCTGAAAAAAATAAAATAAAATAAAAGCATATACAAACTGTTACAAGACATTTATATGCAGCCCCAAATGACTAGCAAAATCTCTGCCTAATTCCCACAAATCAAACAGAAAATTCAAACTACCCAACAGAGAAAACATGTACTTCCCTAAGGGAGAGACATGAATGAGCAATAAAAACATGAAAAGATTTTCCACATCACTACTAAGAGGAGGAAGTGCAAGCTTAAAACCATAGTGCAGTGACATTTTGTCCCCAGCAGTGCTGCAGAAATTTGCAAGGCTGACAGTGAGACTTGGCAAGGAATTAAAATAACAGACACTCACAGCCGTGGCAGGTGGCACTTTGGAAAGTCTCACTCCCTAACTCGACGTAAATGCACATATTCTGCACCACAGGGATTCTACTCGAAATCAGCAGCCTTTCTCCAAGGAAGAGCTTGCTGATTGTTAGTTAGGACTCCGGTGCTCTGAAGGATTAACATCCCTGCCTCACCCGTGCTCAACTCAGAAGACATCCTGCCACATTTCTAAATACCTGGGAGAACTGACCTACCCCTGACATCTCCCAGGAGAAACTCCTGCGCCTGGCTGCTGTGTGCAGCTTGATATACATTGCATTCCTTACGACCTCTGCAGTTGCCCGGAGGGCCTGTGTATGGGTGCGCGGTGGCATTTGTTGTTACAACTAAACACCAGACACTGCCTTAAGAGTCATCAGTTCAGAAATGGAGAATTAAGGGGTGATGTGATCATGTGTCAGAGCCCTGGCCGTAGTTAATGGTCTAACGAGGTCTGTGAGAAGCAAAGTGAAAAGAGGATGTTGAGAAAAATGGAGTAAACAGCATGGTGCACTTAATGAAGTCTAAAGCTGGGCATGGTGGTGCAGACCTGAAATCCAAGCACTTGGGAGGCTGAGGCAGGAGAACTGCCAAGAGTCTGAGGCCAGCCCGAGCCACACAGTGAGTTTGAGGCCAGCCTGGACTGCATGGCGAGAGCTTGTCTCAAAAAACAAAGTTCAAGAACTACAAAGCCATAGGATATATTGTTTCGGGGATCCACACACTCACTAATGTGTAACAGCAGTTGCCTTTAAAGACTCAGGAAGAATTGGCCTGGAGAAAGTAACCCAGGCCCTTAAATTTCAGTGTCATTCGGTCTTTTAAAACAGTAAAAATAGGATGTGAAATCAATTTAAAAAAGAACAAGTTGGGAAGATCCTCACGAATGGCACAGATAGTTCATCGTGTTACCCTTTATATGTTGCTGTATCTTTTTACTTCTTTTGTTACTAGTCCACTGTACATGATAACCACCCCACAGATCCTCATGTGGACAGCAGGGGGAAGGCGAGGCCGGGCTGGTGGCCTAGAGGAGCCAGGTGTGGACTCTTAGAGCATGTGGCCACTTTTTTTTTTTTTAACTTCACTTACCTGTCACTCAAAAGTCCCTGTAGAATTACACTTCCCCTTGCTATTTCCTCCAGGCTATGAAATTGTCACCTAAGCAAGCCAAGAATTTGTCAAGTGCTAGATTTTTTTCAGCAGAATGACACATTCAACTGATGTCCAAAAGACTTTAAGTCTGCTTCATCCTGGCCCTGTAATTATGCTCCAGTGCTTTTTAAAAAGCATTCTTGTTATGATAAAATATGCATATTAAAGTCAACCACGTTAACCATTTAAACATGTATGATGTGGTCGCATCAAGGAAATTCACACTGTTTCAGAACCACTGCCCTCGTCCAGCTCCAGAACTTTTCCATCACCCCAAACTGAAACTCCACACCCATTCAATAATAACCTCCATTGCTCAGTGCTTTGCCTCCTGCTAACCTCTCTCCTACTCTGTGTGTCTGTGAATCCAGCTACTTCAGCTTGAAGACATCTCTCATAAGTAGAATTATTCAGTATCTGTCTTTTTGGTCTGGCTCTTGTAATTTGCATTACGCTTTCAGGATTCACCCATGTTACTACCATATGACAGAATTTCATCTTTTGGGGGGTTAGGTAACTTTCCGTTAAATAGGTATACATGTTTTTATTACATAGTTGTCTGTCAAAGGACTCATGGATTGTCCCTACATTTTGGCTATTGTGAGTAATACTGCTAAGAACACCACTATACACATACATGTCCCAGTGCCTACTTCCAGTGTGTGCGCCAATTGCCCAGAAGTGGAATTTGTAGATCATGTATAAATTAATATTTAATCCTTTAGGAGACTCAAAACTTTTTTATACCAAGTGCACAGTTTTACGTTCATATAGCAATGCATGACAAGTCCAATTTTCCCACATTCTTTATTAGCCATTCTAGTGAATGTGGAGTAGTATTTTACTGTGGTTTACTCTACATTTTAAAAATCTCCTTTTTGTGTTTAGAAACACTGTACATACCTTTCATCTGATTGGTTGATCTGTAACACCCATAGCCTCATTTCATCATTTCCAAAAATGTGTCCTGTGGAACACAGACCCTCATAGAGGCTTCGGTGGGGTCAGAGGTTGGGGAGGGAAACCGGTCATGAAGCCAGATCAACAGTGTTTGTGTAACTTGTGCAAATTTAAGAGGAGAAGCAGGAGTTGGTGAGCTGAGCCTTTGCTCCCTCTGGTGCCTCTCCATTTCTCCAAGTGTTTTATGTTGAGAATGATTCTGTTCTTTGAAGATAAGCATCTTTTTTATACACACAGTCCATTTATAAAGCCAGTGTTTTCATATGGTGCATAAAGAAAGTTTTATTACCTAACTTCGGAGGAAAAGGTGGCTTTCTAAATATTACAGTGTGGTAGACTTTACTATAGCACTCTTCTCCAAGGATTTTTCAGTGTTAATTTCAATTATGCATAGTTTTTGCTTTGTACTGACTTTAGAACCTTCATCTCATGTGAGAGGGAATTTTGTTATATATTCTTCCCTTATAGCATCATGTAAGACCTGAGAAATCTTATAGTAAAGGTAGTTTAAATCAGGAATTGAGGTCAGATAGATGTTTTGGGTCTTGTAGGCCATCACAACTGTTCAGCCCTGCCACTGTAGCTATGTAACACCCATAGGAAATACATAAATGAGTGTGTGTGGCCGTGTGCCAATAAAGCTTTATTTACAAAGGCAGGTAGCAGACCTGATATGAGCAATGGGCAACTATTTTGATCACTAGTTTGTGACCCATTTATTGAATTATGACACTTTTTAAAAATAAATATGAAAAGATTTATTAAACAAGTTCATATCAAGTTTAAACCTGCCAAATAGAGATAAGTGAAAAATCATGTGAAGACTACAGGGCAAGTATAAATTGCTTGCCTTCAAACCCATCACTTTCCAGACATTGCCTCATTTACTGTCACCCTGAGGAGAGAGGACAGATCTGGAAAGCTGTAAATAAAGATTTCCTGTCCTTGGTTGGACTGGAAAAGTATGGAAAGCCTAGGTCTTAAAAAAAGCACAGCAAGGGCCGGAGATTTAGCTCAGTGGTTCTGGCGCTTGCCTCACAAGTGTAAGGTCCTGAGTTCAATCCCAGTAACCCATACAACAATGCTGGGCATGGAGACTCACGCCCACCAGCCATCAATACCACATACCACAGTGCTGGGCATGGTGGCTCATGCCTGTCATCCCAGCACTCGGGAGGCAGAGGCAGGAGGATTGCTGAGTTCGAGGCTTGCCTGGGCTACATAGTGAGCTCAGGGCCAGCCTGAACTACAAAGCGAGACCCTGTCTCAAAAGAAAAAAAAAAGCACAGCAAGATTATTAAAAACATCAAGATGCTATCAACTAAGTCAGTACAAGAACAAACAAGCCATTAGGAGACCACAGGTACCCCTGAGAGCAGAGGGTGGGAAACAATGGCCTTTATTTACACAGCGGTGTCAGATGATGCTGTTGACGTCTGCCAAGACTCACTCCAGAGAGCTTCCCACAGGTGCTCACACTCCAGGGACAGGCCTGGTGTGGGCCATGGTGGCTGGGCCACGAGGCTGCAGCTCCGGGTGACGATGACAGCTGCTTGTCAGTGTGTTTGATCTCTGAAGTCAGCCAGGGTGCTCAAGTTTGTTCTTATCCATCACCAGAACACGGTCTAGGATTTGAAGACAATCAATGACTTAGCAGTTAACCAGTTAGAACAAGTGGGGGAGCCATAATTTCCTTAGGTAAGTCAGTGCTCCATCACTTGTATTAAGATCTTTAAAAAAATTTTTTAGTGCATGTTTGTAGTAAGTGTATGATTATTTTCATCATGAGCAGTTTGCTACATGAACACATCTTAATTCTCTTTACTTCTCTCTTCCCTTCTCCCCTCCTTTCCATCTCTAGAGGCCCATCCATTTGCAAGAAATCTGTCTTCTTATTATTCACCCTTTACTTCCCTGTTTATTTGCATTTTTGGATTTTCATGTAAGAGAAGCTATGAACCTTTTAAGACTGTGTGTCTGATTTATTTCACTTAACATTAACATTATAATCTCAAGAATCCATTTTCCTACAAATAACTCAAATTCTTCTTTATGGCAAAGTAAACACCATAATGTGGTTTGTAAATACCACAATTTCTTTACCCATTCACCTATTCATAGCTACATAGGCTGCTTCTAAGGTATAACTATTCTGAATTGTGCTGCTGTAAACATGGGTATTTATATATCACTATAATATAATGTATCTAACATTTTCTAGAAGGTACTTAGAAGGAGCATAACTGGGTTGGATGGAATTTCTATTTTAGTTTTTTTGAAGAATCTGTATACTGATTTCCATAGTGGTTGTATTATTTACTTTCCCACAAATGCTGGTGAGGTTTTCCCCACAACCTCACCAGCATTTGTTGTTATCTGATTTCTTGATGAGAGGCATTCTTTTTGGAGTAGGGTGGTCTGTTATTTTTTTTTCTTGGTGTTATTTTAATTTATACTTCTATAATGGCTAGAATTGTTAAATGTTTTTGTGTGTATTCATTGGCATTTGTACTTCTCAGAAACATCTAATCGTGTCATGCCCATTTATTGACTGATGTTTTATTCTAATTTTTTTTTAGTTTTTTTTTTTTTTTTTTTTTGAGACAGGGTCTCACTTTGTAGTTCAGGCTGGCTCTGAGCTCATTATGTAGCCCAGGCAAGCCTCGAACTCAGCAATGCTCCTGTCTCTGCCTCCCGAATGCTGGGATTACAGGCGTGAGCCACCATGCCCGGCACTGTGGTATGTGGTATTGATTGCTGGTGGACGTGAGTGTCCACGCCGAGCATTGTATGTGGTAACCGGGGATCGAACTGAGGACCTTGCACGGCAGGCGCTGGAACCACTGAGCTAACTCTCTGCTCTAGCTTCAGCTTTTTCTGAATGATGCTGTGGGTTGGTGACAAGTAAGAGATTGTCACTTTTCAGGTGCCTGGATTTTTAACACTGTGGTTCCAGAACCAGTCATTTAGCAGGTGTTGTTAGCTGCAGTTATTCTCTCAAAATTCACATACTGGGGCAGGAGATTTAGCTCAGTGGTTCTGGCGCCTGCCTTGCAAGTGCAAAGTCCTGAGTTCAATCCTGGTAACCACATACAACAACGCTGGATGTGTTGACTCACGCCCACCAGCAATCAACCAGCAATCAGCACCACATACCACAGTGCTAGGCATGGTTTCTCACACCCGTAATCCCAGCATTCAGGAGGCAGAGACAGGAGGATTGCTGAGTTCGAGGCTTGCCTGGGCTACATAGTGAGTTCAGGGCCAGCCTGAACTACAAAGCAAGACCCTGTCTCAAAAAAAAAAAAATTTCACATACTGGACACCTAACCCTAGTACCTCACAATGGAACTGTGTTTGAAATTAGAGCCTTTAGCAGGGTGATTACAGAACTTGAGCCTGTTAAGTTGAGCCCTCATGCAATCTGACCAATGTCCTTATGAAAAGAGAAAATGTAGACACAAAAGAGACACTAGGAGTGCATGCATGGAAGAGAGATCATGTGAGGAGACAGCAGGAGGGCCACCAGCAAGCCGGGCAGAGAGGCTGCAGAGGATGCCAACCCTGCCAACCCTTTGATCTTGGACTTCCAGCCTCCATAATCATGTTATCTAAGCCACCCAGTCTGTGTACTTTGTTCGGGCAAGCCTAGCAAACTAATAAAGTTGAGGATCCAAAGTCACAGACCCTAGTTCATTGAGAACTTGGACTCGTTTGTCCATCTTTAGTACCTAATATTGCAACAACCTTTTACTGCATTTTATAGATGAAACTATGTGCTCTAATTGTATTTGTATTAAGAGATATTAAAGCACTCTCCATTTATGTTGAATCATGGATTTCCATAATGCTGTCAGTTCAATTCTCTTCTCTTCTTCTTAGTTTCCTTTCAAATTCTGTCGCCTTCGTTTCTATTCCTGGCCCTGGGTTTTCGGATGCCTGCTTCCTTCGTTTATTGTGCTGCTTATTGCAGGCAGGAAGTTGATGTCCATGAGGCCTTGGGATCAGAGAGCTTATTAGCTGTGTGTAACCTCAGACAGTGTATCTCATTTCCCTGACTCATTTTCCTCATCTTCATAGTATAATAATGTCTATCTCTATTTTTGGAGTTCTTGGAAGCATTAGTGGCAGTGTAAGTGCTGGCATGCTATATAGTTTACGGCCAGCATTCAGTAAATGATAGCTATTCTAGGGATCAGGAAGTGTCTGTTGATTCTTGTTTTTTCTAGCCTTTTGATCTGAGTTGGCCTAAGCTGTGTAGTCTTCATTAGAAAAGTAAAGGATTTGACTAGTTCCGTATACTTGTATGGGATACTAGATACTATTTGCCCTATCAACATATGCAAAAGTCTCCTGGACTTTTTGTTTGCTTGTGGACACAGAAACATTTGGAGATCTTGTGTGATAAAGCCAAAAAAAACTGGACTGGGTCATACCAGGGCCAGTTCTGGTCTGTGTAACCTTTTGTAACCAGCCAAACTATTACTCCCTCGCCATGACTACCCGCTGTGAACGTTAGTTCTCACTGATGTTCAAATCCAGTCTTGTTGGCATTTTGATGTTTAATTGAAAATTCTTAACATAAAATTAGCCTGCATTCATTTTGGGAGCTTGAGGTAAATGGACTATTTTTCCCTCCAAAATTGTCCCTGTTTTCCTTCTCAAAGGATCCTGAGAACATGTTGGCTGTAATAGGCTCCCAGCCTTTACCACACTGTGTAGGAGCTGAGCCCCTTGAATACTGAGCTTCTGTTGGAACAGAGGAAGTTGGCATTTGGCATCAGGGAAGGAAATGAGGCAAATGTGTTTGTAAAAGAAACGGTTGATTTCTTTCTGCCTCGCACACCATCTTGTACCTCTGCGTCTACACCTGGGGGGCTGCTGCGGGCCAGATTGGTAGGGAAGGTGCCATGAGGTGTGTGACAGGAGTTTCATTCAGCCATGTGGTGCAAAAATAAAGACCACATCTGCTGATCACCCTCACTGTCCAGTTGTTCCACAGTGCTGCATGTGGAGCAGTTTGGCCTGTGGTTGATGAGGGAAAAGCATGTGTCCTGAGTGAATCAGATCCTTCAAGGAAAAGCTGTTCTCTTCTCTTTCACAAACAGATTGATAAATCCTTATAGGATGTCCTATAGCACAACACACATACTAAATTCCACCAGTGTTTGAGAGGTTTAATTTTTGACATCTGTTAAAAACCAGAGTTGAGCACATAGTCCTGGATTCCATAATCTAAAGCATGGAGTCTAAGGTGACATTTCCCTGAGTTCTCTCTTCCACTCTGATAGCCTTGATTTTTTAACTGCTTTCAGGTAACTCAGAGCATGTCGGAACCAACGTCCTTCTATAGACATAGAACTCTAACACAATGTATTCAATAGTGTGTGTCTTCCAAGGGCCAAGTTGGTGTCACAGCTTCAGTTGTTAAGGAGAGCAGCCTCTGTTTCATCTGTATTTTGAAAGTGCTGTATTCTGAATCTTACCTAATTAGGTGAATTTCTAAAACTGTGATTAAAGTGTAGCCAGCCAGGGGAAAATTAGAAATAAATTGGAAGTGTCACTGATGTGAGATTTATGTCCTTCCCTTGTGCCATCTAAAAATGAAGGAGCTGCTGTCTGTGTTATAGGCTGTGATGAGGAATCCAGAGCAAAGAATGAGCGAGAGGCAAAGATGACATCTGTGCAGACCAAGCAGAATCTGAAGATCATTACAGCGAAAACAAAAGAAAGCAAGAGAACACTTCCTCGTTAAAGGTAAGTGCATAGTTGTTTAAATGTTAAACTCATAGCGAGCTAAGACAAGAAAGTGGGTTCATGTGTTTGTGTGTGGGTACATATTGCCATGTGGAGCGGGAAAGGGGTAGTGTACATGGTGCACAATACTATCAAACGTGTGTTACTAGTAACAGTGAAGCAAATCATCAAGACAGCTACTCCCCTGTGGTCGAATAAAAGCCAAACACCCAAAAGTTGATGTCTATTTTGTAGAAGCTCTCTTCCTAGAGCAAAAAGCAAATGAACAAAAGACAAACAATGTACAAATTATACTGTGCCAAAAGACAGATATCTGATAGTACATGTCTCATATTTTATATACGTACTTGTGAAATTACTTCCTTCGTGTTCACAGTTAATCACTTAATTGGCATTAGTCCAGTAGACAGCTGAGTGAAGCTCATGGTTATCTTTATGTATACTGTGACTCATCCTTAGCTTAACTATACTAGAATGTGATTTGTGTCTTTAGTATTGTGAATACTTGGTACCCCTGGCCCATGTTTTTCGATATAATAAGAAGGGAAATGAAATACTGGAATGGGTGAACATCGTTATGGCAGTCCTATAGGACCCTAACTGCAGGGGTGCAGGGACCCCTACAGTATTGTATTGTAAATGTTTCTTCATGAACTGATCTCAGATGTTTGTGTTTGATGACCAGGCTTCATGGTTCCAGAATTTACCTTACAAGTGCAGGGTCCTGCGTTCAATCCCCAGTACCACATAGCACAGTGCCAGGTGTGGTAGCTCACACCTGTAATCCCAGCACTGTAGAGGCAGAGGCAGAAGGATTGCTGAGTTCGAGGCTGGCCTAGGCTACATAGTGAGCTCAGGGACAGCCTGAATCACAAAGTGAGACCCTGTCTCAAAAACAAAAAAGGACATTTGTATTTGACAAAGGTGACTGAAGGGGCACTGGTGTGAAATGTACAACTATGTGAATTGTGCATAAGTACAGCGTACAATGGTTAAGGACAACATTGACAAAAGTCTTCTTAAAATATTTTCTTGAGCAAAACCAACAGGAATGCAATTCTTGACATTAGTCTCTGCTGGGCAGATGTGCACACAGGAGTCACAGATGTGGACTCTGCAGATGCTACTCTACTGTTTACCACTTATTTTACTGTGGAAATCATGCTAATGGCCTCAGTTTGCTGAGAAATGTGGAAATATTAATCCCAACTGTGTAGTGTTGTTGAATAGACAAATGAGTTGATTTAGTCAGGTTTGGAAGAGTGCCAAGCATGTAAAAAGTACTCAATAAGTATTAACTGATTTTGTCATTGAATAAAGTGTACTTGAAGGATGGAAGTTTCAGCTGTTTGTTTTAAGGAGGATAAAAATTTCGAAGAGCGTAATCAATGTTGCAGGGACAGAAGGTGGTTATTGCTTTAACTCCGCACATAATGCTTCTGTTCATACTGTTCATTTGACCATCATAGGGACTGACAAGCCCTAAGAAGTGACAGGAAACTACAGCTGGCTCAGTGTACTTCTCAGACTCTTATTATCACCTTGACTCAAACTTTTTGAGGACTATTGGAGATACAGACTTAAATCATACAATATCTCTTAAATTGCAAGTCGAGCCGTCCCAAAGGCTGTGCTGTATACGCTCAGCCTAGCTGCACTCTGCTCCAGCCTCTTTCCCAGCCTCACCTCTGTGGGGCTCCGAGCTCTTCTCTCTGGCCTGTAGGCCTTCTGACACATAACCTGCTATTCGCTGGGAGCCTTCATGCACCCTGACATGTAGCTGGATTCTCCTCCTCCTTCAACCTACTTCTCTGCTCTTTTGGTCACTTTCTGATGTTGGAACAAAACACTTAACACCTACAACTTAAAGGAGGAGAGAGTTTAATTTGGCTCTGAGTTTAGGGGATTCAATCCATAGTCAGCTGGCTCCAAAACAGAGTATAGTGAAAGGAAAGACATTTGGAGGAAAGGCACTCAGCCCATGGCAGCCAGGAAGGAAGGGGAGGGAGAGAGAGAGATGCACCCTTGGAAGGCACGCCCCCAGTGACACACTTCTCCCAATTAGGCCCCACCTCCTAACCACACAGTCAGCCGTGAATTCATCAGCGAATCTGCTGAGTACAGCCCCCCACAGTCCAGTCGCCTTCCAGAAAGCCATCCTTGGGGCAGATAAGACTTCTGGGGGCCAGTCTAGATCCAAATCATAATAACAGCTTGTGGGGCTCCTCCCTTAAAGAAGACCCCTCCCCTCTGAAGTTGGCTTCCCTGTGTCCTCATCACCAGCACCTAAGAGCACTGATTGGGTTTTTCACATCTGTGTAACAGAGAGTGTTAAAAAAAGGGATTTGTCTTTACAATCTGCAGATGCTGATCTTGATTGTTTAAAGCACCAAAGCAGTGGACTTGTAGATATGTAAGGAGGATTATTAACCTGTTTATTAAATTATCTTAAGAGCCTAACTACTACTGGGAATCATTTCTGTATTTGACTCTTCAGGTATTTTTCTCCTCCCTGCCCTGTGGCCTATGAGTTCCATGAGGCCCGGGACTCGGGATTCTGGTGTGGACACTGCTATATAAAAAAGTGCTCAATTAACATTTTGGATATGGAGGAATGAACAAGACAGAGTTCTTTCCTCAGGAGCACAAGATGTGGTTGAAATGGAGAAATGATTGTTGTGTGGGGAGAGAGGTTCAGAATAGAGGGAGGAGGGAATCAGTGGTTCTTACAAAAAGTTAAACAAATGGAAGCAGGAATCATGTTCAGAATGTTAGCAGTGAGTCAGCACAGACGAGGATAAGCCAGAATAGGGACTGGCCGTAACACCAAGCAGGTGGGGAAGGTGAGGCTGGAGTAGGGATTGGCAGTGATGTGCTGGGTTGTGGGCGGGTGCTGGGTGCAACGTAAAAGCAAGGCTCAGCCACTGTGGAGAAATTGCCAAAATTTTATCATGATTTAGGCTTTCTTTCTTACTGACCATTATACTATGCAGACTCTGTGGTACTGTTTGTACTGGAGTCCTCTTCTCTGACTTGGATTCATAAGAAAAGTTATCCAGATAAGACTGGAGGGGAGGCTGGGCCTGGGGGCCGCGCCTGTAATCCCAGCACTTGGGAGGCTGAGGTGGGAGGATCGCCAGGAGGCTTGCCTGGGCTACACTGTGAGCTCAAGGCCAGTCTGCACCCCTTAGCAAGACTGTCTTAAAAATAAAGATTGGAAGGGACTGTGACACCCTCAGCAGGCATCCATCCTGTTTCTTCCTCATTGTATATCTCTGAGTCCCCCCTAAACCTACATGAAGTAGTCAAACTCATCACCAGTGAAAGTGGAAAGGACCAAAAAAACCCAAAAAAGCGTAGTAACTAGTCCTTTTTGGAAGGATACAGACCTACGGCTGTCATATTCACTGCCCACAAAAATGTCTACGGAGACAGTATTTTTGGAAGCTAACTTGGCAGCATTTATCAAAATTCTAACTGTACCTTCTAATAAAATATTTAGGAATTTATCTTCCGTGTAAAATGGTTCAAGTACAAAGCAGTGTACATACAATTATTAATAGTCTAATAATACTCTAATAGCAAAAATATAGCAGCTACTTAAATGTCCATTAAAAGGAGAGTGGTAAATAAATGATGGTGTTTTCATGCAGTAAAATATTATGTGGACCTTAAAAAATGTTAAGTGAAAAAAAAAAAAGCTGCCAAAATAGTATGTTCATGTTTGTTAAAAGTGCATGAACATAGCCGGAGTGTCCTTTGGCAGATGAGCAGATAAACAGAATGTCGTGAACAGGGGTCAGTTTTTTAGCCATAAAACAAAAAATTGTGGTATGTGCTGTAACGTGAATGTTCCCTGAAGCATTATCCTAAGTGACGTGAAAGGACAAACACCTTATGACTGTACTTACATGAAATATCCAGAACAGGCGAATTCCTAGAGACAGAAGGTAGACTAGAGATTTCCAAGGATTAGGACAAGGGAACTGGATAAAGAGTTGCTGTTGAGAGTGATGAAAAAGTTTTAGAAATAGTGGGGATAGTTCTACAATGTTGTGAAAGTAACTTTATCATGTAATAATAGCACACTTACAATGGTGAAAATATGAAATCTGTTATCATGTATATTTTGCCATAATTTAAAAATTTTTAATGAAATCAAATAGATAAAAACAAGTGAACAGGTCAAAAGTAGAAACCGGAAGCTGTGCACACTTAGAATTCTGGGGCTCTGGGAAGCAGAGCTAGGAGAATCACAACTCCAAGCGCAACCCAGCAACATGGCAATTTAGGAAGACCCTGTCTCAACATACAGTGTAAAGAAAGGCTGGGGATGGGCTCAGAGTGAAGGCCCTGGGTTTTGTACCCCGCACTACAAAACAGGACACTAGGAAAACACACACACACACACACACACACATACACACACACTCACACAGGATAGTCTGGAAAGATCCTCTCAAATTGTTGATGGGACTCATCTGCCAGATGGAATTCTGGGAAACAAGAAGGAGGAGGGGGAGGGGGAGATGTCTTTATGCTCGTGCACTTTTATCTTCTTTTTTCACAGTGAGCCTGAATTTTCAGCATTTTAAAGTTCTTGGAGTTTAAGTCAGGGTGACCTATGGTAAAACCTGAGAGTTGAGATACTTTTCTGGTTTGTGGAGCCAAACAGTTTTGCCCACAGCTTCACATGCTTACAAGTAGGATCTCTGTGCAAAGTTTAACTGAAAGTGAAAATTTCATTGTTGCTTAAAACAAAAAATAGTTCCTCCCATTGAGATTAATTTTATGGAAAAGAGGCTCTCCTTCTGCTAAGGTCCCCCCCACACCTTTCTCTAGTAATTTACTACAAAGTAAGTTACTCCTCTTTATAGTTTCGCATCCTTTTATTTGGTTCAGGATTTAAAGCATGTTTGTTATTTAAAAAAAAAAACCAACTACAATGTCAGAACACCTTGAGGGTTTTATGCACAATAAAAGACTTTTAAAACCCTCATAAAATTGCAGGATAACTTTTTGTAGAAGTTTAAACCATATAATGTGGTCATAAATTTGTGTAAGTAAAGAGAAATTGTGCAGAGGTGTTCACACCAGGGTGGTCCTGTTGGAGACTTAGAACGTAACGTGCTAGATGGCCTCAGATGAAAGGAGATTATTCTTTATAGTCTATGTATTGTTGAATTATTAGATTATTAGAGTCTTTTCTGGACAGCTTTTGGGGTATAAATGACCTGTAGTAAAGTACACATATAGAAAGTGTGCAAAGTAATTTATGTTTACCCCTCCCTCCTGCTGCGAGGGCCACTCTTACTTTTAAATTTTTTTAATATTTTATTTCAAAACGAATGCAGATATTTGTAAAAAAAAAAAATACTGAGGCAGTAAAAGTGTTTTGTGCTGTAGAAAAGTAAAAGCTCCTATCATCCACCCCTGAGTTTTTCCTGTGAAACATGTTTCCTTAATTACAACAAATAAGCCACAGACACATGCACTTTTTTCCCCTTCAAAGTAAGAAATAATTTTGAAATGATCAAAGATGCATATGCGTACAGGAAAGCCAAAATGTCGGAGTAGTGCTGGATTAGTATTGTGTGCCCTTCTTATTGAAGTCTGCCTTATTGAAGATGGTCAGGGCACCACTAATGCATTTATTAACGCATCATTAGGGAAATGCAAATTAAGCCAAACCAAGATATCTCTTCATATCCACAGAATACTTGTTTTCAAAATCAGAACAAAGGAAAACATCAAGTGAGGCTGTGAAGAGACTAGAATCTGGGATACAACTGGTGATGTAAAGTGAGGCAGCTACTAGAGAAAACAGTATGCAGTTTCCCGCCATTCTGATTCAGCGATCCTGCCCCTAGTCACACCGCCGAAAGCACCAAAGCCGGGATGGACATAGCTGCTGGGAGCTCATAGTGTGGTTCTTACCGATAAGCAGATGAGGCGAACATCCACATGTCCCTGGACAGAAGAACAGATGTGCAGCTTCTATATCCAATGACGTGGTTTTTAGCCTTTAAACAGAATGAAATTCTCACCACTGCACCGTGAGGAAGCTTGACTTCGAGATGGGAGAGCGAGGCGGTGGGAGGGGCGCGCGCTCTGCGTGGCCTGGAGACAGGCGGCCCCTGGTGCGGCCGGTTCCGGAGGACGGCGCAGCGCCGTGTGGGCGGGGGACGCTTTCTGGAGAGGGACAGTGGTGCTGGCTGCTCCGCAGTGAGCGTGTGCTTAATAACAGCAGCACTGTGCGCTTCAGAATGGTGAAAATGCCGATTGTTTTGTTAGTTACATAATTTATCACAACTTTTTTAGAAGTTGAAAAGAGGAGAAATTCGTCTTTTCCCAAAGAAAACGTGTTAATAGTTTAAAATTACCACCTCAGTGCATTTTAGTGAGAGCCCAAATTGTTTAATGATCTCAGAACCTGAAACAAGTATAATAGTTTTTTTAAAATGCTATTTTTTGTCTCTTAAAGGATCCATCATGCTCATAACTTTAGAGCTACAAGGTGAGAAGCAACTGATTACTGGCCAGCGGCCAGGTACTCTGCTGACCCTTTGCATGCACTAACCCACTTGGTCCTTAATGGGACGAGGATATATTGTTGTTTCCATTTCTCAGGACGGTGAGGATGGAAATGTTGAACCCGCCCAGAGTCACAACGGGAGGCAGAGGTGGTCATCAGACTGGAAGAGTGGCTTTAGAGCCTCAGGATTACCAACTCGCTGTTCTGAAAAGCTTTCAAATCAAGAAAGCTGCCTGTCGATTGTGTGGGCATTTCTGGTTTTTTTTTTTTTTTTTTTTTTTCAGTACTGAGAACTAAACCCAGAGCCTTGGCACTGAGCTACATTCCCAACGCTTTGTATTTTTAAATTGAGACAGGATCTCACTATGTCGCCCGGGTTCAGTTCAGATTTGCAATCCTCCTGCCTCAGCCTCCCAAGTGCTGGGATCACAGGAGTGCACCACCATGCCTGGCTGCATTTCTACCATTTGTATTGCATAGTTAAGACTACAAAGCTTGACTACCTATCAAAGCAATCAGCTTTCCTCACAAGGAACTTGTGACCTAAGGTGTACAAATGATTTGGGTTTGGCTATGAAAATATTCTTAACATATTCCTGGTTATTACTAAATAATATGAAAGAGAACAAAGGCATATTGGGTATTAAAATGCAGTTTTTTAAAGTTTTAACAGGGAAGAGCTCTGGAAAGGTTTATACTTTAAGGAAAACTAATCTCATATTCTTCTCTTCCTCCTAAGATTCATATCCCCCCCAAAATGTTAGATCAATTATAGAAAAAAAATTTCTGTGTTCAGAAATTTTTAGGAAATACTGAATTAAAAAAAGCTAGTTTCTTCATTATAGGAATTCTTAGAGGCATAGAAAAAAACACTGAATTGGCAAGAAAGGAATGTAATGTGTATAATGATTTCTATAATATATAATAATGCATATTATGTAACATGAAATTGTTTCCCAGAACTCTTTTACCCAGAATATTTCTCCCATGAAGATCACAAGGGTTTGGTACTTTCTGCAGCGCTCTTCCTAGAAAGTGCACCAGGGATTTTCCAAGTCTGTGCCATCTGGAGCTTAGCCCTGCCCTTTTAGATTCTTACTAAACAGTCACCAAAACATTCTTAATCTTCCTGGAGCACCCCTAAGACAGGCTGACATTTTCAAGGAGACTTTCCTAAAAACTTTCAAAGAATGAGTGAAAGAAATAGTAAGCCTAGAACTAGTCATGTTTTTGAGATCCCTGAGGCTGAGCTGAAGCCCTCTGGGGTTGGTACAAGACCCAGACCTCAGCCGCTTGGCCGCTTTTCCTGTCCTGCCTCCGCCAGGTGCCTTTCCCTTATCTCGCCACCCGGAGTGCCTGTGGACTTATCTCGCTCCAGCCAGGGATAAGCCTCTCAGAACCTTGTGTTTCATGTCTCAGATTCTTTGCTGACTTCCGTTACATGGCTCTGTGCTGGACTGTTTCCTCTCTGTCCTGGCCAGCAGCTCTGAGGTGCCTCTGTGTACCCCAGGAATCTTCCAGTCCTGACCACAGCAAATATGCGGTAAATATGCTACCTTTGCGCCCTCCGCTGGGCAGATACGTTAGCCTGGCATCCCTTCTCCGTGGGCGTCCGCACCTTCTTCACACA
Organism: Thryonomys swinderianus; assembly: GCA_004025085.1. NCBI lineage: Eukaryota > Metazoa > Chordata > Mammalia > Rodentia > Thryonomyidae > Thryonomys > Thryonomys swinderianus. The sequence goes on from PVIC010000175.1 coordinate 152,057, forward strand.
GGCTCCTGACACAGGTTTGGGTGGGCGTTACCAGCGGTGGTAACCTGAGCAGCAAACCTGTCCTCTAAGCCTAAGATTGAATCTCTTCTGCTCCTGGACCCTGGACTGTGACTGTCCTAGATAAATGTAATCACTGTGATCCTTTACTCAGCTATATGTGTGTGTGGACACACACACACACATACACGCATACAGTCTCCATTTAAAAAGTCTTATTTCAGATCCATGATACCAAAAGTCTCTATGAAAGGCCCTGGAAGTCTGTCTTAACCACAGCACATTTGAGAGTTGCTACACCTAGTTGGAAGGAGGGTTCCATTATACCACAGCATGTACCAGGACTCCAGGGCATTCCTTTGCTTAACTTCTGGGGCCATGGTGTGCACCCCACTTTAATTATCAGGGCCTTGGAGGAGCTCTGGAAGCACCCTGTGTTTGTGAAACTCCAGCACACGCAGAGTCCAGTGTGCAGAGCCGGATCTGTGCCATGGACTTCAAAGCTAATTATCATATGGCACATTGGCATCTTTTTAATGAGGGGAGTTTGTTTGGTGATACCAGGGATTGAACTCGAGCCCTTGTGCTTCCAAGGTAGGTGCAGTACCTCTTGAGCTAGATCCCCAGCTAGGAGAGTTTATTTAAAAATGTCTTAGGGTGATGCAGCATTTTAAGCCATTTAGAGGAGACACTGTAGTGGAGTCATTAAGCATGCCCTCTGGAGTCCGGTGGGGTACAGCTCCTGTCTCCCCCACTTTCTTGCTTTGGGGTCTTTGGTAGGTGACTACTTAACCCCTCTGAGCATTCTAAAAACAAAGATAATATCAGTATCTATCTCCACTGTGCTTATTTATAGTAAATGTTGTAGTGTCGCCAGCTTGTGTCACGCAAAGCTTTTGAGGGCATCAAAGTCACCTGACACCGAAATGGTATTATAATTACTAGTCTTTTGAAATACTCTGATATTTTGGCCAAAGCCAGCCATCTTCATGAAAGGTAGAGTAAAAGAAAGACGCAGGCGTTCTTGGGTTTCCCCACTAGAGATGAGATGGTGGGGGCAGCCACCAGGATCAGTATTTTCTTTTTTCTTTTTTTTTTTTTTTTGAGTCAGGGTCTCGCTTTGCAGTTCAGGCTGGCCCTGAGCTCACTACGTAGCCCAGGCAAACCTCGAACTCAGCAATCCTCCTGTCTCTGCCTCCCAAGTGCTGGGATTACAAATTTGAGCCACCACGCCCGGCACAGTATTTTAATTTTTAAATTGTGCGATGGAAGTGAATTCTCCCCAATGGCCAGTAGGGGGTGCTATGTGAACAGAATACTTCCAGTGCCAGTGACTGTCTCTACCTCAGGGGACCCTGAAGTATAGAGCAGCAGCTTCAGCTTTGCTGCTAATTATCTAGCATCAGCTTGCTGTGAAATTTTATTCCATCCACATGTTTTTTGCAATACTAGGTATTGAACCCAGTCTGTTGGCATTGAACTATATCCCTACCCCCTTTAAAATTTATTTATTTATTTATTTATTTTTTAGGCCAAGCTCTCACTAAGTCACTAAGTTGTCCAGGCAGAGCATGAACCTCCTGCCTCAGCCTTCCAGAGTGTCGGGATTATGGACATGTGGTGTCATACTCACCTCCATTTACAGTCTCATGGTAGCAGAACTGCTTGGCATTTATTAAATGTCCTCTCCATCCAATACACTTTGAAATGAAAATGATATGCTTGAGGAATTACAGTATAGGGAGGAGGAAACATTGATACATTGGATATTGTGCAAAAAGCAATGTAGAAATAGTGTGAAAGATTAAATGCTAATGAAAAATAACATCTTAGCAAAAAAAAAAGAAACAAACTATGCAAGGTGATGGGAATCTTTTAAAACAATAGCATGTCTCCCACCTTCCTATTTACTTACATTGCCATCTGGCTAAAAGTGGAGTGGAGAGAATGAAAGGCTGTTATAGTCCCAGTCCTGATTACCGCAAGGTGAAGTCAGTAACAGCATGTATGATTTAATGTTACTGTTGGTGGTGCTGGGAATAGAACCAGGGCCTCAGGCATCCGTTATTTTTGTGTTGTTGCTGTGCAGTGTGTGATTCTGAATCTTTCATTCTTTTTTTTTTATTGAATTCTTTATTGGTACAATTTATATACATCTCAAAATCACATATAACAGGGCTGGAGGGTTAGCTCAGTGGTTCTGGCGCCTGCTTCACAAGCGCAAGGTCTGGAGTTCAATCCCCAGTAACCACATACAATGCTGGGCGTGGAGACTCACGCCCACCAGCCATCAATACCACATACCACAGTGCCGGGTGTGGTGGCTCACGCCTGTAATCCCAGCACTCGGGAGGCAGAGGCAGGAGGATTGCTG